>OMNV01009684.1:55193-75273 GCA_900303265.1 Brotula barbata | reverse complement strand
TACAAGAAAGGGATGATCAGACTCTATTTCCTGAGGAAGCTCAGATCCTTCAATGTGTGCAGCAAGATGCTGGAGATCTTCTTCCAGTCTGTGGTTGCGAGTGCCATCTACGGTGCTGTGGTCTGCTGGGGGAGCAACATCAGTGCCAGAGATTCCAACAGGATCAACAAACTCATCCGTAAGGCCGGGACCATCGTAGGACAGAACCTGGAGACATTTGAGTCAGTGAGGGACAGGAGGTCACTGAACAAAGTGCTCTCCATCATGGACAATCTCTCCCATCCCCTCCATCACACACTACGGAGCCAGCAGAGCTCCTACTCCAACAGACTGTTACAACTGCGCTGTCACAAAGAACGGTTCAGGAAATCATTCCTACCGTTCAGCATAACTCTGTAGAACAGCTCACCTCTGTGGAACAGGTGAACACTGTACCATCTCTGTATGTCTATGTGACCGTTAATATAAACTCAATACAACATGTTTGTTCTGTAACACATAGACTGTACATTTCATATTCCCACTACAATACTTTGTATTATAATGTCCTTTTTTTCTCACATTGAGGATATTAATGTATGTAATTTGACGTTTGTTCTGTTTTTTGTTTTGCTGCTGTGACAAAAGAATTTCCCCTTGGGGATGAATAAAGTACCTACCTACCTATCTATCTATCTATCTATCTATCAATATTGTGATTACATATATTTGTGATGTATTTCTGTATTCGGAATCCTAATATTCTGTTATCAGTGAGGACACATGCAAAGTCTATGTAGCTGAAGAATGAATGGGACAAAGTATGTTAAGGTAGCTAACACGCAAACACAAATTGTCACACAAAGAGCACTTCCCTCTTTAACCTAAAAACTGTCTAAGCTGTTAATTATGTTAAATTTCTATCCGTTGTGATTCAAATCCTCAGCATCTAGATCATAAATGTCACTTTCTCCATTTGGTACATAAAGGCAAAAAAACAGAAAGAAAATCAGAACTGAGACTCAATGAACGAAATAACTGATTCACTACGTGGTGTAATCCACAATGGTGGTGCCACATGTTCAACTCAGCTCACATGACCTAGGTAAAAACCAGGGGTTTCATTAGAATTTGAGGGTGGTGACAACACTGAACTGTGCTCGTGGGTGGCTTAACCTTTGCCTACCTTCTGTACCTTCTGTACCAGATGCCGCTGTGCTTTTTAGAAACAATCTGGGGTGGAGCTAGAACAGCATCTTCATGAAAATGTTTGATTTATTGAAATATATAAAAACAAAACAAAAAAAACCCAATCAACTCAACACTTCTCAGACGTTTACCCTCACGCTTAATTTGATGAATGTAAGGGCGCAGCATAATCAGGTTTGATAATGTTGATGGTCTCACAGCAGTGGTTAAAATGATCTCCGTTCCACAATGACAATTGTTAACTCAGTATGAAGTCCAGAGTATGGGACACTCTGACTCATAGCTTCTTCATGTCATAAAACACTATCATTTAATTACACAAAGCCCCAGCGCAGGTTCCATATTTAACATTTGGGGAGGATAGATTGATGGAATTGTACATCTGGCCAGCATGTGTTCTGTCCGATATACTGTATATTACTCCAGAGCAATGATAGATTTGTTTTTGGAATGAAGCTGCTAAATTATTAATGAACAATAGTGATATTAACAACAGTCTACATTATTTTACAAAGACAAAATTGTACCTTACACTATCTAATTTACTGACTGCTGACATCTGACTCAGTGCAGGAACACAGACGTTTGCAGGGTTTGTAAAACCAAAGACCAGCTGTAAATTAGAACATTGCCTTGTGTGGTACAATATGTTCTTATCTACGCCATGAAAAACTATTCAGTTCTGTCAGCTGTGAAAGGTTAAAAGAGGTCAAAGGGTGGTGAGGCTGTGTGGGTGTATGAATATGTGTTTATCTGATGTCCTCCACGTGAAAAGGACATAATACATTTCTTGTATGACAAGGTTGACAAGTCAGCCCCTGACCTGAAAGACAGTCTGTCACACAGCCATTCAAGTGAATACACACACAGCATAAATGAAGGACACAAACTTTATTTAAAATAAATATAAAAATATGCTGACTCACATAGTCAAAGAGGATATCTTTGATAATAGTGAAACCAATAGAGAAACCAGTTAAACCAGTGTTCCAGTGTTCCAGTGTTCCAGTGTTCCAGTTTCAGGGAATCTTTTCAGCACATAGCGTCCTCGAATTCAAGATGCAAATCTGAAAACAAAACGAAAATGAAGTGGGCTCAGATAGACTTTTAGTGTCGCATGTACTCATATACTGTACTCATATACTGTACACATATATACATATATATATATGTATATATATTTATGCTTCATTGGACATCAGGAGTCATGTTTGGTTAATAATACAGGATCAAACTTGCCTGTTTCTCTTCAGGAGACAAAACACCCTGTAATGCCACCACTTGGTACTGCTTGTGCGTTAAGTTGCTGGGGAACTTCCTGATTTGGCGGAGGGCTGCAGTGAGTGTGTCTGTGCCCAGCAGCTTCCTGGCATCTGCAGGTGAGCTGCCAGGATCCAGGAGCAATAGACAGATGGTTCCATTCTTCCTCTGCTCCACACCTACTATCGATCGGCTGTGACCTGTAGGCATTGAGGCCACATGTCAAAGAAAGATGTCCAGGGAAAAGGTTATCACCACCAAAGAGAGGCAAGTTGGAAATAATACTGTCAACATGGGCGGAAGGTAAACTACTTCGTTTTGTTGTTGTCCATAACTGCCCAAATTTCATGAAACTCAAATAAAAACGTGATACACAAGTGTAATTAGTATCAGTAAATATGTCAAAAGTGATAATTATTACATCGCAGAAGGTTTACAAAGTCAGTCAGTCCAAAATCCAATCCAATCCAATCCAATGTTTCACCAGCTCATACCAAACACTGCAGTGAGCACATTTTAAATATTAACCAATATTTCGTCTCATTTCCTTAACTGAGCAATTAAGGAAATGAGACGAAATATTTCCTCGATTGCTTAACACTGGTATTGTTGTAGGAGTGGACAGTGCAGTATTGTACCTTGATGCTGCAGGTATAAGGGAGGCTGAGAGGTCTGAATGACTCTGGGGGGTAGTCTGCTGCCCCTGGAGGCCTGAGAGAAGTATTGCTTCACCCACTCAAACAGCCTAGGATGAGTGTCTGCTGGACCAGTGGACTGGTGAAAGTCTATGATCCGTGAACTGTAAACACAGACAGTGATGTTGGTAACAGACTTTGTTGCATTTCACAGGTGAGGTTGCCAAAATAAGTTTCCTGTTGAAGTGGTAGCAATGCTGTGACCGGTATGAGATTCTTATGGTGAGTAACCTCATATACCAGCTGAATTACTTCAGTAAAATGTTTGATTTTGTGCCTCGGCAGTTGTTTGACCGCAAACACAACATGCAGCAGATAGAACTGGGGTGCCCTGATAGAACACTTCCCGAAATGACATTTCGGGAAGTGTCATATGCCATAAGACACAGTGCTTATACACCATGATGGAGGGAGGCACTATGTACACTCCAAAAGGCCCCGATTTTGCCCTGACCAATCATTCATCCTGCTAACTTCACCAAAGTTTTCTCATTTCTCTGCTGTGAGAAATCTGTCAAAATATCACAAAGGAACGATGATTTCCTCTCCAGATGTCTCCACCAGATATGAATCTGTATGTTCCTTTTAACACTCCTACAGCATATCTCTATGACCACACCCATTACCCCATGCCATCAATGTCTCAAGGTCCCTGTAGACTTCATAAGAAGTAGAAGATTGAGGGAAAAAAAGGATTGTCTTGGGAAATGAAATTCAAGATGTAGTGTTTCAGGCGTTTCTCCTTGTGCAGGGCCCTCGAGGGGAACTTTTGTGTTTGTCCTTTGTGTTTGTTACTTCTGGCGTGCGGGGGTAGATGATGTTCTAGTATGTGTCCACCTGTTGTTTTGTCTTCAAATCTTATGGCCTCAAATGAACTCCAATTCTCCCATTATTATTAAAGGAAAAATGCCAAATTCAGAACAACACTATTTAATATAGGCACATTAAACCATTAAATCTTAATGTAGTCCCAAGTTCTATGCTTTGGAAAAGGGTAGGATATAATCAATTTATGGTGTCATCTTTGCCCTTTCTGACTGATATTTGCAGACACTTTAAATACACTTTGCAGGGCTCCAAACTTCCTTTTCCACACTGCTTTCACAGGCTGACACCACTTAAGACTATGGCAATGCTCACCTGATTCCCAGAGAAGTCAGCAGGGAGTAAATCTCTGTCGCTCCAATCCAAGCTCGTGTTCCCTGCAACTTCTGGTTGAAGTGTGATGCACCTTGTGGATCCAGGCCCTCTTTCCAAGCCGTCTCGATCATGGTCTGTATCCGTGGGATACTTGGCACTGCCTTCTCTGCAGAATTAGAACATTGAAAAATCTGAACGGCCAATCAAGCATACAGAGCTGCAGACATGAAGAAAAATCCTGACAATGCATAGATAAAGATGTTTAAATCTTTATATGGAAGTTTTTCGCCTTCTGTACAAATGATTATGAAACCAATAGTAGAAAAGGCACAGGCACCAGAACGCCTACAAGACAAGGACTACATATATCAGCTTACTAGAAAGAAATATTAACAAACCCATATTAGAGCTTGCGTTTCTGTCCAAACCTGATGGAACCCGACTGTTCACGCTGTGGGTGTTCCGGCCTCCATCAGGCAAGTGTATGTAAAGTGTTATATGACCATACACCAGAAGAGAGTCCAATTGTGGAAGTGAGGAGAGGGAATCAGCGAGAAGTTCCCAAACCCTCGCTCTCAACTCCTCTCACAGCTATTCTGCACGGCACCACACTCCCAACAGTATAACACCCCCACAATGCCTCTGGAGCGTCACTGACCCTTTGACTTGCGCCTCAGATTGCTTTCACATAGAACAGCGAGCTGACCATGCTTGTCTTGTGACTGACACCCTCACTTGCACATTGCACAACATCAGCTGGATCTCCATAGCAAAGAATAACATGATCTTATTGAAAATGTTTTACGTTGGATGCCTGGAAACAGGCTGCACAAAATCAATTTATTACATAGGCAGTCCATTTTGACCATACACAGTTAGGTTCAGAGGTGTTTGGACAACACAATTTTTGTAATTTAGCCTCTGTACACCACCACATTGGATGTAAAATGACACCATCAAGATGTGATTTAAGTGCAGACTTTCAGCTGTAACTCATGGGCTTCCACAAAAATCTCGCAATAACCATTTAGGAATTATGGACATTTCTATACACAGTCCTCTATTTTCAGAGCTTCAAAATTAATTGGACAAAATAACACACTTATAAATTCAAGTTTTATTTTTAATTATTGGTTGAAAATCCTTTGCAGTCAATGATTGCCTGAAGTCTGGAACCCATGAACATCACCAAATGCTGAGTTCCATCTAGTGAGATGCTTCGCCAGCTCAAACAACAAACAAACTGCTTGTTTCCTAGGTTTTGTCTTCAGTAACCACGCTCAGTTTGGGTGAGATCAGGTGACGGACTTGGCCATTGAAGAATATTCCATTCCTTTGCCTTGAGAAGCTCTTGGGTTGCTTTGGCAGTATGTTTTGGGTCATTATCCATATGTGCTGTGAAGCGCCGTCCTATCAGTTTCGCAGCATTCGGCTGAATCTGAGCAGATGGTTTAGCCCTATGCCCTGCTACTTTTATCAGCGGCAACAACATCAATAAACACCATTGACCCAGTACCACTGGATTGTAATTTGACAATGATACATCATCCTCCTTCTGAGTGTTCTCAACCTGGTTGGATGTTGTGGAGGTTCTTTCTTCATCAAGAATTCAACAATCACCCACTTTTGTTGTCTTCCATTTTCTTCCAGGTCTTTTGGTGTTGCTGAGCATTCCTTCTTTTTAGGAACGAACCAAATTGTTGATTTGGTCACTTCGAAAGTTTCTACTATCTGTCTGACAGGTCTGTTTCTTTTTTCAGCCTAACGATCACCTCCTTCACTTGGATTGGCACCTCCATGGACCGACTGCATGAACAGCTACCAAATGCAAGTCCAACACTTTGAATACACTCCAGACTTTTTTTCTGCTTCATTTGTCATGAAATGATGAGGGAACAGTCCACATCTGGCCATGAAACTCATTGTCAGTCAGTTGTCCAATTATTTTTGTACTAAGTATAACAATGGCTGTAATTCCTAAATTTTTATTGTAAGATTATTGTGAAACACCTTGAATTAAAGCTGAAAGTCAAAAATTGTGTCATTGTCTAAATACTTCTGATCCTTTTATCATTTAGCAATTATGTTATTATAGTTAATGATTGACACGTTTATATAAGGCCTTCTACATTTAGTAGCCAGCTGAAAGAAAGTTTGTAACATTTGTTTACAATTTTTGACAGCTCATTATCACATGGGAACAAAAATTCCTGCCCAACTTCAGGTCCCAGACATGCCTTCACCTGCATTCACCTGTCCATGCTGTGGCTCTAATACCCTAAAGCGCAAACTTGAGAAGTCAGCAAATGGGCACATTCCATGTACCGGTTTTGCTCCTGTACCCACATTGTGTGTTAATAAATCAGGGTTCAGCAGCATCGGTTTCTTTAACTTTTCAGTGGGGCCATATTATGAAAACTGAGAGGATTTACAGTACCGTTGGATTCTAAGTGTGGATTTTAACAACCAAGAACATTGTCTCTAAAAACGCAAACAGTGATTTTGTTTACTAAATTATCATGAAACAGAAAGAAAGATATCCTCAGTACTGTTTGGTCAGGTTACAATACAGGAAGTTATACTTCAGACCGCAAACAAAACGTTCAGGCCCATTTCAAGCTCTTACCCACATGCCAGTTATAAAAAATAACAACAGACAATATAATTTCCTTTGTTTGAGGACACTCTGGGAAACAATCTTGAGACAAGGCAGCAAATGCAAGTAGATGGAAATTCAGCTACCTAGCTATCAGATGTGTGGAAAACCACATGATGTGAAGACGTGCTGCCCTCAGACAGCTGAATGGGGCTGATATTGAAAACAAACAACCGCTAATCCTCAACATGTTTGTCTGCAGAAATGGTATGTACTGTAACTACCGAAACTGTGACGTGCGTTTGACATGGTACCACCTCAGACAGCATCGTTGGATTTGCAGTGAATAATCAAAGTGGAGATTAACTGCAGTAAAGATTGTTTTGTGTGATATGTTTTATGGTTTCAAGTAGCAAATATCTATAATTATCTAACATAAAGCTATACTAATCAGCTGATCACTGAGAGAGAGAGAGAGAGAGAGAGGTTTCATGATTTAGGAAGTCACATGTGTAGTGTGATGGAGCACCTGGTAGGAGGTGAGCAAATGCTTCAATCCTGTATGCAGAAGACATGATCATCTGGAAGTTTCTGTATCCACATCCCCAGCCTTTATCTCCAACTGAGGAGCAGTAGTGGTCCATGTCAGCGCAAAGCCAAACATGGACGCAGTTTCTGGCTTCTCTCTGGTAGTACTCATATAAGGCTCTCACCATACCTGGACAATGAGTGTGTACAATGAGAGAAACAAGAGTATGAGTTAGCAGCAGCTTCATTTGAATTTGACCGCTCTTGCAAAAATTTAAATCTAGCTGAGACTGAGGCAAATCAATGTTTTGATTGATTGTGTACATACATTTTACACATATATTACACAGTTAGGCATGTTCACCTTGCATTAATAGGGGATCTCAGTGAGTAGACAACCTATCCAGACACTTTTACTAACTTGTGTAAATAGGAGAAGAGAAAGGGATATTTATTATTGACACAATTTGATATTATTATTTATTAGTTATTTGATCACCACCAGCGGCTGTGCCAATATCTTTAGGCTTCCAAACGATGTGCCATTTTGTCATCTTGTAATTATATTTATCTATCCTCCTTAGTACGATCCCTAATCATCTTTAACCTTTGTCAGTCTGCAAACTTTTATTTTTCTGTTCTATCCAGAACATGGTGTGCTGGTATGTCATCGTTTCTTATTCGCTTCTGTTGATCATTTGCCAAGATAATGTCCCAACACCAACGACACAACTTTCTGCATGCCAACATTTAACAGCCAACACTTTTGTTTGGCAATGTCATGCAACGTAGGAGGCTACGCCTGTGGATCGTCTGTCAATCAACCATCCTTCAGACTGTCCTAAGTCAGCCGACCATTGTTTACGGGTGTTTGCAGACATATGGTGCATTTTGTTGGGCCCAAATTAACCTTGGATTTACTGCTTGGCTCGCACAATTCATACAAGTCTAAATATATGAGCAAAATTTGTGCGAGAGTCTGGGGTACGCAATTCAAAAAATTCTGATAAAAAATTTGGCCATATGTGATTACTAAATGCTAAAAAGTTATGACTTAGGGCTTTTATGGAGCATTTCAAACTATGTTGTGTTCTGCCTGAGGAGATTGTAGATATGTCATAAAAATGAGTGGGTGTGTGAAAAATATACTGCAGTAAATCTTATATGTCTGTTTTATTCACCACCATGATGTTTTAATTAGTACAATTATGCATATCAACATCACCATATCCGAGCAATCCCTCCATTGCATTTAGGCACCGTCATGAAAGTGCAGATGACTTAAATAGTTTTAGCATAAAAACTATACTCATTTTAAATACTTTCTTAGTACTGAAACTTTTTATTTTTCTCTGCCCACCAAAATTGTACTAGGAAAGGTTCAAAACATGATTACAATATGAGTTGTAATACTTGCAACTTGTTTCTTAGTGTCTTAGTGATCACGCTCACTCTGCTTATTGGTCACAATCGCCTGGAGGCGGAAATCTAAAAAAGGAAGAAATTTACTATGCTAAGAAACTCAATAAAACTGAGGGCCCCAATTAGGTGATCCGTGGCGCATTATTGCATCCGGCACTTTAGGGCAAGAAATAATTCGTTTCGCTATTTAGACTGTACACAATCTCGGCACAAGGCAAAAAGGTGTAGTCTATAGGCTTCTAATTAATCAAAGGCATGTTCTGGTCTGAAAATGGATTGAACCAATCAGAGCGTCACTTGCCATTCTCTACGGCAACTAGACATGGCGTAACAGGGCAGACAAAGTCTCTGGCGAGGAAACAGATTTGCTCTTGCGTGAGGAAGCAAGGTGCATTTGCTACAGACACAATACGGGCACTGGGCATAAAATGATAACCGTGTCGGTCGTACACTACTGACACTTATACTCACACCGTGTGCTGCAAAGTGCAAAGTGTAAGATATGGGGTTGGGATTTAATACGACCAAATTAAGTCAAAAAAGTTAAAAGTGACTTGAACAAAACACGTGGACACGCTGACTTTGAGCAGCTTAAGAGAAGTAACAAGTCTTTACTGCACACGTACAAACCTTGAAAGAGTTAATCTGAATCTGAGTTATGTACGTTTGATGAATTTCAACCTTTCTTGTATCTTGTATTTGTTCATGATCACCATAAATTGCTGCTATAAATCAGAATATGATACAGCACTGATTTTGGCAAAGCCTACTGTTTTTGTGTTCTCTCTCACAAACACACACACACACACGCATTATCAGCAGCCTATCCCTAAAACTAGACAATGAAAGGGAACATTTTGTGATAGTTCAAGAAATGCTGAAGAACTGGTTAGGGATCAAGGCAATGCTGGTGGTGTAACTGAACCATGTTTACAGCCCCAGGCAGTACTTGAAATGTCTAGTATAAGCTAGAATTGTTAAATGGCACAAACTGCATATATAAGATGGGAGATTTTAATTGCTCTCATCCTTCCTGTCAAGATTGAATTTGCTGTAATATTTTGTAGGAGCTGAGCACGTTGCTCCAAATTGTGCGCATTAACCACAGCAGAGAGAGGATGTTCTGATTCTTTCCCTGCAGCAGTGGACAAACAGCCTCACTACTGTGTTTTATTGGCATGACAGTTGTTGATATAGTAGTCCCAGGCAAGTGTGTGTGTGTGTGTGTGTGTGTGTAATATGCAGTAATGAAGAATTTCTTTGGTAAACTTGGACAATTTGACATAGTAAATGTATTATGCAGCTCACCTTCCTCAGCCTGTAGCAAGAGGAACTACTAATTGGCCATGTACAAATTAGGCTGGCCACTCAAATTAATTTATGTAATTCTTCTGCATAGAGCCTATGTCTTCATTATACTCCATACCAATATAAATCTACAGGTTGTGCCGTTGTATAAATGTGTGCCAGCCTGAAAATATGGATTGAACATACCCTGTGTTCTTGTTGTGCCATCATCAAGGCCTGAAGCCAGAGACTCCATCATCTCAGCCCTCTTGCTGTGAAACTCTGCAGGAGCCATGAGGCCTCTGGCTACAGCCCTCTCCATGGACTCTTCCATTTGCCGCCGATAGCCCCCACTGCCATCTAAACCATACTGTCTCTGCACAGTACACAATGAGTTCCATTGGTACAATGTTTCAGTTGAATGAGTACATGAAGATCCTTCTTTCCATCCGTCAATTTCCTTTTTACACATAATCTGCTGATTACTACGCTGCTAGTCTAGTGATGTGAATTTCGCATATATTCAAGTGACAGTAATGGAATCGATTTAATTCAGACAATGTCCCTGCATGAAAGCACTGAAAAGCCCAGTTAGAATTGTTGCCTAATACGTGATGACAGAGCTCAGACACATTGCAAGATAAATTTCATTGTCAAGACTGTGTGGTGCACTGTAACGTCCAGTTTTGACTCACCTTCAGTTTTTTAAAATGCTCTCTCTCCTGCTTGGCAACTTGCTCCCTACTCCTCTTCTCCTCCTGATGCTGAAGCTGACCAGGCCTCGGTTCAGACACTGGGCTTTCTACAACCAATGCAATCGTTTTTTTGGAAATGTGTAAATAGACCAAGAATCAGATAGGCCAGATACATAAAGGATAAGCGTGACTGAAGTATTAGGACTCAAGTTGCAAGGAGAAATGAAGGACACCTTACCTGCTTGATTTGCCTGGGCGCTGTGGTCAAAATGCATTTCCACATGTTCCTGCAGTGAGAGGCTACTGTCACAGACTTTAAAACACACAGGGCACTCGTATCTCTTCTCACCTAGGAAAACAGTTAGAGAATGTCTATAAACTCAGTTCACAGTTGATCCAAATGTGAAGTTACAAATCGCATCGTAAACTTTCAATTGCAAATCTGAAATAAGTCATAACGCTCTGTACACGAAATTACATGCTGCACAGTGCGAATTGTGTTTTGATGTTTGTTTGTTTCACTTTTTTTTTACATTTATTAGAAACTGATCTAAATACAGACAAATTTGAGTATAAAGACCTGATCTTTGTGTAAGGTATCATGTCTTATCCAAAGTCAAGGCAACAGGCAAAGTCCAAGTGAAGGCACAAATCAGTAGGGTCAGCAATGGGTCTTTTAATAAAGTCAGGTCTCAAAGTAGGCATATCTTTGATTTGAATCCAAGCCAAGCCAAAATAATTTACAATACGTCACACTGAGAGAACGGTATGTGTGTCAGACTGTGTATCGACTGATGAATCACATTGCTTATGGAGACACAAACATGCCATCAACTTGGACATCCGTGACACGTAATAAAATCAAGCAAAAGTATAAAATCAGAATTGGCAGCCACCTTGTTAAATAGCTGTCTGTGCTCTTTAACTTATGTACTTTATAGCAGAAGAAACATCCTGATTACATTTCATGCCATGTTCCTCTTTATAAACATGGTTGTAGCTGTAATCTGACACATGGTACGTTTAGATCAACTCAACACACATAACCTAATTACATTTCTCTTGAATAGCATTATTGTGTATTGTGACATTTGAAAACAAAAATCGATTTGTTGCTTTAATCAAAGTACAAGAGTACTAAATCAACCTTCCATAGGCATGTCTCATTCATTCAAAATCATACTGACATCACTCTGTGACATTTTTCTCAAAAAAGTATGTCCAAAGGAGTCATTGCAAAAACTCCATCTTTAGACAGAGAGATGGATGGACGGATGGATGGATGGATTGATAGAAAGATAATTCATTAATCCCAAAAGAAATTCAAGTCATCCAGTAGCTGATAACAGCAAAACACCAACAATAACAAAACAACGATAACTAAAATAATGATAAAATGGTGCGTCATAGTAAAATATCAATCAAATCTTGTGTCAATGAAAAAATATACAATATAGATAGTATAGTATACAAATATACAACACACGGAACACAAATAACAGTTTGACTGATATCATGTAGAAGGTGGAATTAATAAAGATATTCTATACCTGTAGCTGAGCACTGATCCTGCAGATGCAATTCAACATGCTCCTGCAAGACGAAACTGCTACTGCAGACCAGTGGACAGATGGGGCAAGAGAGCTCTACAGAAAACACAGTAAAGAACAATGTGACACTTCAGCTCTCATTTTTGTGCAGTGTTTTCAATACTAAAAAATAAAATTAGAAGGTTTTGCTAGTACTGTTCCCTGTAGTTCAAGTATGTTATGTTGGTGCTGAAGTCCAAAATTTGGATTCAAAACTATATACAAGAATATAAAAATAATTACACAAAAAATAGTTTAATTAATTGTCTTTGTTTGATAAATATGTTGAATAATAAATACTGTGTGACCTAGCCTCGCTTAATACTGTCAAACATTAAAGTTATGAACTTTCAGTGCATGGTGGCTGGAAGTTGGGTTTGTGCAACATAATGCTTGGACAACAAAGAGATTATTTTCAGTCTTGAGTTTGAATCTGACTGGATGGATGGATGGATGGTCCAACTTGCATGGTGTTTGTGTCACAGATTTATAGGTCTGCATTATTGATGTAATGCTGCTGCTTGCTGGACACAATGGAAACTGCAGTAACAATTCCTTGAGTAATTGGTTAACAATCTAGCGATTTTACTCAACACATATATAAATGCTTATTTGGGGAAAGGATGAATAAATACTCAAAGTCTTAAAATGATCCGCGGAGCCAGTCCTAGCTTTAGCAAATGTTAAAAAAAAACAGATCAGATATTCACCTTGTCTTGGAGAGGTTGACCCCATTTGTATGACTTTGTTGTCCCCCGATTTCAATCCGGTGATGTCATTTTCATTACAATGTCCAGGAGTAATGGGTTCTGTTTTACTAGATGATGATCTCCCTGCATTTCTTGTGGCTACTGTGGAGGAAGAGGTTAAACAACCACTTTGTTTGGGGCGCACCACATCGGAATTCGCTTCACTAGCTGCACCACAAGACTCCCTCTCTGAGCAGGAATCACTCAGATCTTTCGTTATTCCAGCAGAGCAAACTGGGCTAGGTGTGGAACGGGTGTGAGGTGGCACTTGTATGCTGTCCTGGTTCTCTGGATGTGCAGTGCTGATGTGGTAGCAGAGTTCTTCATAGGACACACCAGACAGAGAACAAAGAGGACATGCCATCTCATTTTCTAGGTGACTGAGCAGAAGATGTGTCTTCATATCCTCCTCCAACATTAGCTCTTCACCACAGATCTCACAGTTCAACATGGCTCGGTCTGAGGGACAAACAAGCAGTGATCACTTACTTAAATGTGAGTTACGTCTGTAGCACCAATCAACAAAAACTGTGCCAAGATTTGGCACAGGAAGCCTGATAAAATTCCCACTTTTGTCCCTTGATGAAATCAAGTAATCAGAGGACTAATGAAACTGGGATTGTTTTTTAAGTGATATTGTAAGTTATCTTGAAGTTACATATTACAACTGCACTACTTAGAGCACCTGATAGTCTAAAACATGTTGGTTGCTATACCGGTATGAAATACCTCCAAAACGGTATGCCATTCGCTCACCATGTTATGGTTACCCTAATCACTACTATAACTGTTGTTGTCTGTATATCTTCCAAGCTGTACTCACGCACCGAATGTAATTCAACAAACGTAGCAGACTACATTCCTACCAGGGCCATCAATTGAACAATTTTACAACGTTTTACTTAACCCAAAATGGTTACATACACTGCAGTGAGAGCTTCGTTTTGTTTTTCTTCTTCTTCTTTAATTGTAATGTTCCCAAACAACGATGTGATGCATTACCGCCACCAAGTGGCAAGGTGTGTGGCTCAAGATCTTACAAACATTTTATAATGGTAATGATTATATTTTTCCTTTGGTGTTTGCTTTTTAATGTATTACAGACTGATTCATTTACATTGGGACATAGTGCGAGAGTATGACATGTTTTGTCAATTCAATTATTATGATTGGAATATATTATTTTTTTGTAATATTATTACTACCTGTATTAGTAAAATTGGTAGTAGTGCTGGTAGTGGTAGTAGCAGTAGTAGTAGCAGTAATAAAGTCACACATTTTGAATAAAGTTTTATTCAACAGAGCGGAAGTATTGACACACGGTAGAAGAAAAATGGAGGCGGCGGTATTCGTGTTGTCGCTTGTGGATTGCTGTGCATTGATATTTCTCTCCGTCTACTTTGTATCCTTTTGGTTGTATGTTCACTAACGGACGACTTGGGTGACGAAACCTCTAACTGACAGAAAGCTTTCCTGGAGCTTTAAGTTTTTCTTTGTTCTAGGAAGTTAATAGCTAGCTAACTGGTTAGCCGTCTCTGACAGGTTAGCATAGATAAAGACAAACTTAGTTTTCAACCAAAAAGCCATGGTATGACGAGAAGGAAGCAGAAACATCTAACATGTAGCTAAATGAAAAGGCGAGGTTAAACTGAATGTCCCAGTTCCAAACTTCACATTGACGAGTAAAGGTAGACGCTATGCTCAAAGTTAAACTCAAATATCGCTAAATTGATTGTTCAGACCATGTAAAATGATCAAAGAAGTATTCAACGTCGTATATAGAGCCATGGCTGGTTGGCCCCGAGTACCTTTAGCTGTTTTTCTCGATCGACTCTTGATTATGTCCATAACCAGGGACACAATGCTCAGTCACTGCAATTTCAAAATGTCCAGTAAGTTCTGATGTTATGCCATCCCGAAATCATCGGGGCGCTAATAAGCTAGTAAGTTTTGAATTGCACATACTGAGTTTCCGAATAACCATTAATAAACATTTAACAAATGAGCAATAACTATACATAGCTGCACACTTATACTGTGCACACGTTTTCTCCTTCCGTGTGTATCAGTAATTTATGCATTAATCAAGGCTGCGCACATGTATTACCTCCACATACCTCGAGCTCCGACGTGTAGTTCAAAAATACTGCATTAAATACTTTTGTGCTAAGGCACAACTTGTAGTGCTGTTTTTTTGCTAAATAAAATGCTCTTAATCATTATGTTTCATTGACAATAATTTAGTGCACTTTGAATGCTGTAAGATCCACATTAGTTTGTAAATCCTTGACATGAAATGCAGATAATCACCCTGTCTGATCTTGAATGTGACTACATAAATGCAAGAGCCTGCTGCTCCAAGCTAAACAAAGTAAGTCTGCGGTGCATTCAGTTCGTCTTAACATGGGAAACCACGACACATTCCTATGTCATAAATTGTTTCTTTATTTCCCTCAATTGCACCTTTTCCTCGATGCATGGAAGAGGCGTTTTTGAGATGTCAAACATTCACAAGATGCTATCATTTTATCTTGTGGTGGTTTTGGGGCTTTTACACTTCAAGTCAACATATAGCACATTATGTGTAGTTTAACTAATATGTAATTTAAGGCAACTGTGCCCCTAATTTGGTGTCCTTGGATAGCAGGGGATGATCATTTCATGCAAACATTGAATTAAACAAAGATGTAGTTGTGGGTAAATCAAACAAAGTGCTCATTCAACCTCACTAGGAAAATGTGCTATGTGTATGTTAATCTTCAAAGTTTGTAATTCTTCTAGTTGCACTACACACTTGTGGTTTTGTAACTAGGCTGTAGTAGGTGGTAATGGCTGCTCTACTTGTTACACAACCGAAAAGCTGTGGAAGACTTTTTTTTGTTAATTACTTGGCAAGTGTAAGTAACAACCCTGGATCTATGTTTTGGCTATGTGTTTTCAGTGGGTTATTCCAGAGATGGTTGGTCAGTGCCTGTCCACGATGCTAATGATGGTGTCCATGCACTGGTTCATCTTCCTCCTCAACCTGCCTGTAGCAGCCTGGAATATTTACAGGTGAGCAGATTGCATTCATACTTACCATGCTGCTACTGTGTTCATTACAATGCTGTCATTTAGAACAACCAAACGCTGCTGTCCCTGCAGGTATGTCAAGGTACCGATGGGAAACATGGGGGTGTTCGATCCCACTGAGATCCACAACCGGGGCCAACTCAAGTCCCATATGAAGGAAGCCATGATTAAGCTGGGCTACCATCTGCTCTGCTTCTTTATTTATTTATATAGGTAAGTGTCACTAATCTAAAAACTGGTACAAACATTTTAATTGCACAATATATTCCAACAGACACAACTTTAAATAGCGATAAACTTAAAAATACAAGCGCTGACCTCACAGTGTGTCACACTGCTTATTTATTGGCTGGCTTCCTTCTGCTTCAGTGTCCGCTGGACTGGTTTCTGCCCACAAAGCACTGCACTGATTGTACACAAAGTAAATTGAACAAGTGTTTGAATACTCCAATAGTATGGGCCAGTTGTCATCATGTTGATCTACGTGACGTTGCATAACGCATTCCACCACAACCATACCTCATGAGAAAATAGTCTAAACTGGTGACTTAGAGCCCTGCTGTGATGGTAGCGTAAGCCTGTAAAAATGACTCAGTCATTTGTTAGTGGATCGTAGTGACTGAGAAGGAGCATCCAGAGGGAGTGCAATAGTATGATGTGAAACAACACATTGGGTTGGTGGTTTGCAAAGAAAATCTGATGGAGACAGATTTGTTCAAATGTAAATACAATGTATGTAGCTTTAGTGCTTATTTAACACCAAAGCAGTGTTGTGTGGATTAATCCACTATGTAATTTAAAAGCCTCTTACAGTACAAAGTTTGAGCAGATGTCTTTTCAACAGTGAGACTGTGATGGGGTCTAAAAGTAAATGAGTTGTTGTGACAAGATCCAGCATTTTGAGCAGCATGTAGCATAATTGTCCCCGATAATACTGATATGATTGTTATAGTGCTGTGTACTGTGGCATGTCTATGATGTTAACATTTCTCCCCTCCACCCCTGTTTTTCCAGCATGATCCTGGCTCTGATCAACGACTGAATCTCTCAGGAAGTTTTTTCACAACAGCTGCAAAAGTTTTTAACATCGTATCCTGGTCCTGTATGCATAAAACATTTTGGAACAGCAGCACTCAGCAAAGGCAAGAAGTCTACTTCTCATTTATTCTTCCTGAGGTTCACACAAAACATTTATGTTATTGCGATGCCACAATTTTGGCTTTGTAAAAAATATATATATATGTATACATGCAAAACACCAACACTTTCATGTCAGACACTAACACTCCACAAAAACTGAATTATGGTAAATTGGCCCGAGTTAACTGATTTTGCTGAGCAGCGATGGACACAAATATCTAAGTTACTTTTTCACCTTAGCGTAATTAAGAGGTAATACACAATATAACTATGCAGAGTATGAATAATGCCAATAAAAAGCAGTCCCTTGTCAACTGTTACTCTCTCTACTCTTCAAGTGAAGTTACAGTGCATTAAGACTTCTTCACTTTTTGTCATTTCACAATTCTTTAAACTTCAGGAATATATCAACTTCGACTTGAAAATGTAACTATTATGATATTCTGTGCCCATTTGTTAGTCACTACTCACGAGTGATAAACAGTAGTGGTGGAATCTAGTTCAAGACACAAGTGTTTACAATTCTTTGCTGCTTTCACTGATAGAGATGTCATGTCTGCCCCATCCAGTTTTGTTGCTGCTTTTGCAATGTTATGCTTGTAAAACACATCTAAAGTATCAAAATAATATTGTTTTTTACTTGGTGTTTCAGCATGGTATTGAAGAGGTTCTTAACATTTAGTTGTGGTAATGAGTGATAATCAAAAGTTTGAGTAGTAACGTTGTTTTAAGAACTTTTATGCATACATGTCCTTCCTGAGTCCGACCATCACATACTGTTATTTGATCACAAACCATGGCTCAGCCTACACATCCCTGCTCCAGTTACAGACATCTACTGTGAAGTTATATCCTTAAGTTGCCAAACTATATATCTTTTGTGTCTTCGTTATCGCTGCAGTGAAGTGGTGGTGCACAGCAGAATGAAGCTGAAGCCAGTTGAATCAGCCTAACAAACTCCCAGCCATCACTGTTAACCTGCATTCATCTGAATGTCACATTTGTTCAGCATTTGTCCTTTATCACCTCTGTGTACTGGTGAGAGAGGACAGATGTCAGATTGTATCCCCTTTGAAATTTAGCAGGGATGTTGATAGGTGAAGTTTTTTTCCCCCAATCTGCACTGATTTTGTGTTTACTGGATGACTTTTATAGAACTGTGACATTCCCTTCTAGTAAGAATGATACCAGAGGCTTCTCTATGGAACAAGATGATGTCCATGAGACACACTCCACTTAATTTGGTTGGCATTATAACTACATGCTCCTAATTTTACAGCGTGACCATGTGGGTTTGTTTTAGCAGAGATAGCATGAAAGACCTTGTTCTGTGAGCCAAATGTTCAAATATTGTGGATCATTTTTTGTGGAGTGTTCTTCATGAAAACATAGTAAAACTTGTAATTTCCTTTTTGGTATTCTTGGTTTCATAAATAAAATATGAAATATGAACAAAGCCATTTCTGTGTTTGTTCAGTTAAAATGCAAAAAGCCTTATTTTTTGCCATTTCTGCTTTATTGTGATAGGTACAGATAGGAAGGACAGGGGAGCAAGAGAAAGGATGACATGCAGCAAAGAGCACTGGTCAGAATCAAACCTGCGCTGCTGCAGTATGTGGTATGCGCTCTAACCCGGTGAGCCACTGGTGTACATACAAAAGAATTTACTTTTTAGCATTGTGTTTGAGACGATCGTTGTCATAATGATCTTTATCTTGCTAAGTCTAGGTTACCTAGGCTACCTAGTTCTACCTAGACTAGGTAGAACCTGAGAAGGGAGGGCAAATTATATTTATTCTCTCTTTTTCTGGCTCAGGAAACAAGCAGATGTCTTGTGATATCCTACTCTTAAATTGAACAATTTTGTCATGCTTGTTAGATTATAGGTAGCTGGCAGCAATAGTTTTTAATATTTTTAATATAGAAATTTTTGGTTTGTTATTACTCACGTTGCAGTCCACACCTCTGCTAGGTTAACAGGAAAAGTCATGGACAAGCTTTTGAATTTAAATAAGTGTAGTGCATATCAAAATCATCACATTTTAAAACCCTGACTGCTTTATTTAAAATATGTACCATAACACTTCTACAGAACAATACACAACAGTACAATCACTTTTGTAGTAACATTTAGAATGTAAAATGGGTCCTTGCAGAACTTCCCGCAAGTAAACAGATTTCCTACTTCAGCTTCTTACAGCAAGAACAAAAGAAATGTAATACCCCAAATACGCTATAACGTAAACAAAGCAGAAAGTAAAATACAACTGTGACTGACTCATTGGCATAAATATTGTATGTGTGAGTTTTGTAGGTGTTGGTGTGAACAACTTGTGCGATGTTCTGTGTTGGTATAACTGATGACTGCAGTACTAACTGAAGAAATCTCAAGCACTGAGTTCCAACAAATGCACATGTAGAACACTCCTCATCCATAGCTAGAAATGTTTTGGGAAAGGGTTTGTGATGTGTTATATATACCTTCCTACATTTATGAACTCCTAGTAGTAGCCTGGAGAAAAGACAAAAGAACAAGCCTGTGAACAGACTGTCTTATCTTTTGTTATTCAGATCCATCCCCCAGGCTGTAATTAGTCCAAATATCCCATGGCTTGTTGCATCACCTGTGAGGGGCCAGCAGACAGAAGAATTCAACCAGCCATGTGACATTTATCCACTTGACAGCTACAAAGACAAAGTTCTGCTTGGGGGGGCACAG
>OMNV01009684.1:26125-55173 GCA_900303265.1 Brotula barbata | reverse complement strand
GGGGGGGCACAGTGAAAACCAAACAAGCCAGTATCACTGCATCTGAAACTTTGAAAAGATGTATTTTTGTCATGAAGTATACTAGGACCTTTATGGTTTGTGAGTGTTGGTTAAATTCAACACCTGTACATAATAGTGCTGAAAATTAAGAAAATTGGGTGCAATCTGTGATTAAAAAGCACGGGACCCTGAAAACAAAGCCTGGTTGTACTCACCCTCGATATATGTCATAACATACAACACAGTTGACAAAACATCTGAATGAGCAATATTGCTCATTTGACTTTCCAAAAGAATTTGTACAAGTTCCTAGTAAATTTTATGGTACAAATGCGTAACATATTTACTGGTAAAGATATACAGCCTTATCCAAAAAAAAATCTTGTAAATTGAACAGTTAAATGGGAAGAAATGTTGGTGTGTAGTAATAAAATGGCAGAGTGAAGCTTCAATTTGTAAAGCTCCATTTGCAGTCAATACAAACATGAAAAAAATCCAGTGATAAATGAGTTTGAACATGAAGTAACAAACCAACCACAACATACTTATTTGAGAAGGGAAAGACTGTTACCTTTATACCAGGGCTCATGGGAAGGAAAACATACAGAAATAGAAATATACTCAAATGCAGCGTCCCAGTAAAGCAATCACGGAGGATTTAACGGCAAAATAAAGCAGCAAGAAGAAACCCAAGGAAACTACTCTCTGATCAACCATATGCAGAGGTAAGGACGTAATGGCTCGACAGAATTCCTTCTAACTCCAAGTTACCACATGGCTGCTGCTTCATATTCTTCAAAGGCAGCGCGCCACTTCAAATACATAAATACTGGATGTAAAACACTAGAAGAGGTGGGACTGAGACAGTGTTGTGCAAGTCACAAGAAAGGTCTCAAGTCTTGGCACTTAAGCCCCAAGTCAAGTACCAAGTCAAGACTGTCACAAGTCTTAAACGGAGCTTTGATTCCTAAAGTTCTAATGCTGTATCTAATTTAATGTCAGAGTAATAATTTGTATCCTCAATGTAAACGAATTGTGAAATATGCCTTTATTATTTTCCAGATGAATTATATAATTTGATGAAACCACACATCAAAATGACTATAAAAGTTAAATATTTGAATAATTGCATAAGTTGTAATTGGCGCTTTGGGGAGGTTTTTAAGTTTTTCGAAGTCTGTAGTATCAAGTCCAAGTGATGTCACAAGTCAGTGGTATCAAATTCAAAGTCAAGTTGTCAGATATTGTCTCAAGTCACATTTAGTGATGAGTCAAGCCAAGTCATGCAACTCAAGTTCACAGCCCTGCTAGTTAGCCTGTGTAATCCTATGTAACATGCTCGTCAAAAACAAAAGCTGACGTGAAAAAAACATATATAATTTTTTAAATGTATTGTTGAAAAGAAAATTGTATTTCATATTGATTGAATGCTGATTAAACTGCCAAAACTAAAATATCTGTGAAAAGGCTCAGACAGTGAAAGAGCAAAACAAAAACATATGCAATGACAGGATGAAGAAACCCTTCCCTCCACCATGCACTGCTACTTCACAGCCTAACACTATCACCTTCCGTCGACTTCCCATGAGAATAAATAATGTTGATAATAAATAAGAAGGATTGTGTGGTCCTGGGATGGTGGTGAGAGAATGGGTCCCAACACAGGAGGAAATATGCCAAATACTCAAAAGTCCTGGAATTTGGCTTCACCTGGCTGGCCCTGTGCTCAATAATGCTTCTGACATCTCTGTGTAGTGATATCCTGACACACAGCACCAGTGGCCCCGCCTCCAGCAAGCAGTGGTCAAGCATCCAAGATTCTTTGCATCATCTAAGTGTCTAGAGTCTTAACGCTCGCAGCAACAACAGCGCATCAGCTGTCCATGCTGGAGCATTCTGAGAAAACAAAGAGAGGACACGGACATGTTACTATCTTATCTTATCTTATCTATCTTACTATACTCCAATGCATTCAATAATGTACTTAACAGCATCTAGGTAATTGAGTTCATCAGCTAATGATATGGCAGCAACTCAAATGCAGCAAAGTATGCAGCAGTGGAGCCAAATGAAGTTTTCTGGAACACCACACACATTGAATCAATTGTATCATGTGGTGAAATCCAGATTTTCCAAAATTGGCACCATTCTCTTGGACATCTATTACCAGTCTGTGGTGGTCAGCATCTTACGGTTTGCGGTTGTATGCTGGGGGAACAGGATGGGAGCAGGAGATCTGAACCGCCAATTCAGTTTTGGGTCATTTCTGCCAGCAGCCAGTTCATTTCTGCGTCACATTAATGTGTCTACCAAATCAGATGTCCAATTTGTTCTCCTGCTCGAGGACCACAGAGCACCAACTCAAACTAAAATGTCCACGCATGCACATTCATATGATGAGACTACTATTTACAGTATTCATCAATATTTCCCTGTCAAATATGTGACCATTATGTATATTTAGCATGATGTTTATCTATATTTTCCTGTATTACATAATTTTGAATATATAAAATCGTTGTACTAAAGTGTATCTAATCTAATCTAACTGTAAACATATATAATATATAAGCATATGTTATTAAAATGGACTTTCAGTAATGAATTTGTGATATTGTTGACATTACTGGTTGCCCTGATACCATGGACTGTGTCTTCACACATATAAGGTCCACTTGATCAGGCTGGGCTTTGTATACTTTGGTTTGATTTGGTTTTTGAGATCCAACACTGCAACAGTTTACTCTGCGATCCAAATCAAAGCAATCAGGCTACAGGTCTAAAAAAAAAACTGAACTGTGACTACTACAGAATGCTATCTAAGTGGCTTAGCATTACTCACGGCTACACAGTCATGACATGGCAGGGCCTATTTACACACAGTCTCTGTGTCAACCTACAGTTACAGGAGAGGAGGCTTCAAGTTCGTACCATTTAGGCCGTCAGAATCCTGGACATCCAGGAGCGGAGCAGGTCCCCAGATTCGGACCGTTCCGTCGTCCGAGGCGCTGGCGAGCACGCCTGGC
Organism: Brotula barbata; assembly: GCA_900303265.1. NCBI lineage: Eukaryota > Metazoa > Chordata > Actinopteri > Ophidiiformes > Ophidiidae > Brotula > Brotula barbata. The sequence goes on along the minus strand of OMNV01009684.1, from coordinate 52,147 downwards.
AGGACTGGGTTCCAGCTCACACAGTTGACTGTGCGGGTGTGGCCCGTCAACTCTGCAATGGGCAGCTCACTGCGCCGGTGCCAGATATAAACTTTGTGGTCTGTAAAGATGGTATTAGCTGGTATTACTATAGTGCACTGTGAAAACATCCAGACCTCTTCACCTTTTTCTTGTTCTGTTCAATCCAAAACAGTTTTTTTAATACACCTCTCAAGCGTTAACTTAATAGGCTGACTCACCCGTACTTCAATTATGCAATGCATGGTGTACACTCAGAGAATGACTGCTGCTATGAATTGTGTCCGTGTATGCCTCTTACTCACATGTTATTCTTAATCACAGTACTAGAAAAAGCAAAGGCAAGCTGAGATTTCTATTGAACAGAGCGCTGCTGCAGTGCCTTGCCTTCACTCCCACTGGCGATGAAGTCTTCATTGTGCCCTCCAAAGCAGGAGTGGATGGTGTAGAAACCCTGGGTCACCCCTTGATACTTCCTCACCAACACACGGTCATGCAGGTCCCAAAGGTGCACACCCTACAAACACACACACACTTCACAATCCTGCTTGACAATAAAGGATACTATAGAATGCTGTGTTGGGTTTAATGCTGAAAATATTGGTACGTAAGCCTAAATTCAAGCATTAGTGCATCTTTCCCTGACATATTTCTTGATTTGCACGGCTCTTGTGCCTTGTAACAGTAGTAATGGGAGGATTAACATTCATGTGTGAAAACACAAAACTGTGTTTACTACACAAATGCAAAGAATAGTATGAGTCAGTAACTGAAAATGGCAACATAACAGCTGTGGACAGTAGTGTACTTCATTACTGGATATTATTACGTATGGTTGCTGGCAGCGTCAATGCTTGAAGTAACATTGGTAGTAAAACAGATTCAGCTTGTTCTTCTGACAATATTTTCATTTTCCATTCCCCCCGTCACATGACTGTCCATGTTTGTTACAAATGTTATTCATGTCAAAATTATGGCAATATACTTTAAACCCAGCATGTCATCCGTCTTTACCCTTTTCAGCCCATGATTATGTTTCAGTAGAAAGTAAGTCAGGGGTTAGGAAAACCACATTTGTCACATTTTTACAATGACTCAAGCCAGTCGTGGCCAGTAAACTGTAGTCTAGCACACATGTAGTCAAATCAGTAATCATGCAGGAAAAAGAAAATGTCTCATGGCAAGCATTACTATCTGGTTTCAAAACAAGACATCAGAGGAACCTTTGTGGAAATAAATTCTCTTGATTGCTTTCTCGTCTCATGTTATAATTTAACTTGTCTAATTGAAAAGAAAAATATTTTCAAAACTTTGGGGACATTTCATAATTTTCGAAAATTTCAAAATTCATGAAAAAATTCATGAAATCAGTCTTATTGCTGAGGATTTTTGTGATTTTTTATTTACCAGGGGAAATAAAACCAAACTAGATGTTGAAAACAGCAAATGCTTTGATAAAAAGAGCCTCAGCATTTGTAGAATAAAGTAGATCAGTCTTCATTGTGAAAAGACTAACAGAGCACTGCCTCCATAATACCTTAAAATTGCACAAAATGTTCCTTAACCACTGAAGCTACAATGCTATGTGTAAATTCGTAAACTAAAAACTATAAGTAAACTAAAAACTGCAGTATGGTGTGGAAAACATGGAAAGGGCTGAACTAACAGGGATGAGCTTCTCACCTGAGTAGCAACATTGAGCAGCGCTAGCCTCTCATTCTTCGAAACAGTGAAAGACATAATGGGATGGTCCTCTTGCACTCTGTCATGACACAAAATACAAAATCATCAACAATCGCAGAACTATACAAACTTATACATACTTATACATGACTAACTTTTGGTATTGCTTATATTTGTGACACTGCTTGAAATGCATACATCGATTGAGATGCAAAACACTCCTCGAAGGTTCTTTAAATTACCCTGGAGGTCTCATGTCCACACACTCGATCAAAAAAAAATTAAATAATATCTCTCTATGTCAATCTATGCCAAAAATAAGTGGCGAGTTTGTGTATATAAATATTCATGGTTTTAACACATAGTTGAATGTTTGGCTGCCAGAAATGATACATACATGAGCAACGTAGGGTCAATGCAGTTTAGAATAAATCGATCAAGTGGCATCTTTAAATCAACATAGAAATGCCTAAAAGATAAGCAGTGAAACATTTTTCATATAAGCAAAAGAGGGGATTCACTTCATAAATTCAGGTCCAAGTTTTTACAGTACTGCCAAGGGCAACACTGAAGGCTAACATTATTGATATCAGGGGACTGTTATGCATAATACAGGCTTGAAACGTGTACAATGTTTTACAGAGCGGATGAGTTGTACGTAGCTTAGTTGCTGACTCACATGTTTCTGTCTGTTAGGTCCTCAAAGTTGTATCCTCGGATGCGCTGGTGTGTGTCAGAGGCAAACACAGTCCGGCCATCACTCAAACACCACAAGCACTGTACGCGAACTCCCTCCCATGAGTCCAAGAGGTTTCCATCCAAGTCCTGAGAAGCATAAAGAAGCAATGCATTTGTTGTGGACTTGATGGGGAAATACCTTTTATTCTGAAATTAACAACTGTGAGATGGTCTAGTGTTTATCTCAATACTTGAGATCCCCACCAGTGCATCTCTACTAAACATTAGCTCCTACAGCATCCATAGACACATGTACGTGTATTGTGTGCAATCCTCAGAGCATGTGTGTGCTGACAGCACAAGTTATCCTCAGCCTTCTGTGCTGTGAAAGATACTCACACACTGGTAGAACTGGCCTCTCTGACCACCGGTGACGAAGCGTTTGCCATCTGGATTCCAGGCAACACTGGTCAGGCTGTCCTCATGAGACTGGCTCATCTTTGTTCGCAATTCCCCCGTCTGTACAGCATAGCAAAAAGGCAAACATGACACAACACGCTGTTGCGTGGGACCGGGCTTTTCACTTTGCTTAGGTTGGATTTGGTTTCTTAGGTTTTGAATGATGGGTATGTTTATCCGTTATAATGGAGGCCTTAATAAAAAAAAAAGCAATGAACGCAATATAAAACTCAATCATTTGGGGTTTTGCCTTTTTCAGAGGGAGCCTTTACCTGTACGTTCCACAGCCACAGCTCAGAACAGTCATCTGGACCGCAGGCAATCAGATAGGCATCATCAGGGCTCCAGGCCAGGTAGGAGACGCCGTAAGCATGGCCCTCTAGAGTCTTCATCAACTTCAACTGTTGAGTTTCCTGTCAACAACCAGCAAAAATAGTAACATTAACTGTGTCATTTAATAATTTTTTTTAGTTTTTTTACTATGCCATTTGGAATAGTTACCGTGTCAACTTGCCACACAATGACTGTGGTATCTTTGGAGCCGGTTGCCAGTTTGGTGCCATCATTGGAGAACTTGCAGAACCAAACTTCATTGCAGTGCTCAGTGAGAATCTGCTGAGTGTAGCAGGGAAACTGTTTCCTGGGAATTTTCAGGATACAAAAGTAGGAAACATTTTTCAGCCACTATACAATACAGAATGGCAAAGATTTTTTCGACAGGCTAACATAATCCTGATACAACAACTTTAAACTTTCAATGATGTACTAGCCTTTTAATCTAGTCCAATAATTGTATATACTAAATTATATATTCTAACGATTTTCACCTATAATCAAAAGAACAAGAAGAAACAACAAGAACACAAACAATAGCAAAGTTTCTCAAAAAATGTCACTTTTTAATGAGTGATTACTGATTTAATGAGTGGTATGGGTGTTGGTAGAGTGTAGAGTAATGGAGCATATGCTGTACTGTATAGTTCTGTTGGTCAGGAGCAGAATCGATCAAACCTTTAACACTTGAACTGGGGATAATTTAGGACAATCATTATTATTATGATGATCAATATATGCGTGGAATCCATTGCTTCTTACCGGCTGCAAGCATGGTCCAGCAGCAGGGAAACGGAGTCAAGACCGCTGTCCAGCTTGGTGTTGTGGTAGAGGCAGCGCTCCCTCTGCAGCTCCACGGCCTGCTTCAGCAGAGTTTGTAGGCGACGAGGCGGCAGCATCACCGAAGGAGGTAAATATGCTGTGTGCAATTAAAAAAGCACAATTTGAAATGAAATTGTTACATATTTGAATTGAAATATATTTGAACAATGTGCACTGTGGGTGATGGCACAGTCCTTAGTAAAGAAATATATAATTAAGTGTTTTTTAATTACACATTTCAATTACTAGGGCAATATGTTTGCACATTGTTTGAATTTTGCACATTCATGTCACTTTCTACCTGCTGTGTATATGTGAATAATTTTTGCCTTAATTTGCACTGCCATGTCTATTTGTCCATATGCAGATATATCTTTTATTTTTTTGGCTCGCTGTATAATCTATCTTTACTTTATGCTATTTTATTGTGGTTCAGTTTATTAAATCCTGTTGGGATGTGGGTCACTGTTGTTTGTGCTGATGTTACACCATAATTTCCCGCAAAGGCTTAATAAAGGGTTATCTTATCTTATAATATGGGTGACAGAACACATCCTTGTAGCACACCGGTGCTGATGCTAAAAGTTGGATGACTGGCACACACTCACAAACTGCTGTCTCCGTGTTAAAAGATCATTGATCAAAGTATCAATGTTCTGTTGGCACCCACATCAAGTTGTTTTTCAGTTAAAATTTGTGGCATAACTGTGTTAAAGCTGACGAAAGATCAGCAAACAGTATACAAATACAAGAGGTGGGATTTTCCATTTGTCTGGAAATTAAATGCAAAATCGTTGCAGCAATGTCAACAACACCCTGTTGAGCTTTTGTAAGCAAACTGGAGGTGGATTAGTCTCTAGATTCATGAAAATAATGCATTCAAAACATTTCATTGTGATGTAAGTTTGGTCTTAAATCATTTAGTTCTGTCAGCTTAGTGTTTTTGGTAATGGTAGGTTAGCAGATATTCTCCATAGCTTTGGAACAGCACTTTATATTACACCTATTTAATGACAACTGGAATAGCTTACTAAAACAAGACAAAGCCATTCATGCGACCTCTTCAGTTTGCTCCCATCTAGCTTATCAGGGCCAACAGCCTTCCTTGTATTAATGTTTAAAACAAGACATGTTCCACTTGACCTGCAATAATAGGCTCACACTCATTACTAAACAGTACCAACTTTGGCTCTGTATGATCCAGGCTAAATCTGGCATAGAATCTATTAAGATTATCTACTGTTAGGGCTTGATTGCTGCCCTTGTAACTCATACCCTGGATGAGATACAGGTCGAGGAGAAACTGAAAGCACTTTCAAATTCAGAGAGTTGATCCAATATTTAATCATGTAGTTTTTGCACCATTTTCACATACATGCATAGCCAACCCTTCCACAAAGCGTTTTCCCTCTCTCTGTACTCACTTACTTATATATAACATACTCTAGTCGTCACTCATATTGTCATGGAATATGGTATAGAATAGAATAGCTCATTTGTAATCACCACCTATGCAATCATCTAAGATTTTGATGCAAATTTTAACATATGAAATTCAAAATGACTGAGGAAAAGGCAAATATTCAATACAATGTGAAAATGTGCCAAAATGTTTGAATGAAACAAGTTAAAGCTGTGATGGAATATCTACTCATAGAGGCAGACTGTATTTTATGCATTCTGTGCATGTGAACTATTTTTATCTTTGACGAGTACTGAATGCAATGCACAGTTTATACTTAGAAGTGATAAATCCTTCACCTCTGCTCTACTACAGTTGTCAACAGAACTCAATGACCTCAGCAGCGTGATGCTTTCATGCGTTTTAGCTGCTGTTTGACTTTCCCTTTCAAGAAAACAATCAAGATGGTCATAAATCAGCCTCTTTCTGCATCTTCTGTTGCGATAATGTTATGTTCAAACTATGTGTTTACCAAAATGTCATGTGTCATATTTTGTATTTCTTTTGATATTAACCAATTTGTGAAAGGCACAATATGCACTGCACTACATACATAAACCTACCCATTACACAACACTGCAAGCTACATCAGTCTTCTGCATTACGCAGCCATCTGCACGATAATTAATGTCCATTAAAGTAAAAGCTGTTCTATTTTTATGATATTGTTAGAACATCTATGAATCTAAATGGTCCACAAACAAAAGCCTCAAGCTGCATGTGGGAGGCAATACACAGCCTGAAAGGACTTCAGGGCTAATAAATCCAGGCAGTAGTTAATTTATAAGGAGGTGTTTGTTAAGGTGGACTGATTTTGTTATCCTCAGCTCCACGTTATGAGTGACAGTGACTGCAAACTTTTTTGTTTTTTTTTACTACTTGCCTGATCAGACTATGAGAGCATAAAGTGGCTTTGGTAGAATGTTTTTGTATGAATAAGACTCCACTCACTCTGCAGCTTGTCCAGTAGCTTTGAACGGGACATGGTGCCTTTGCCCTCCCATTCTGCTTTGGCTCTCAGGTCCTCTGCATGGCTACACATTAAATACCTACCAAGCAAAGAACATGTCAGAAGCACACACACAAGCCCATTTTTACTTTTATGGTGGGGTCAGGTAAAAACTTCCCACCTCACTGACTTATGGACTCCTTTACACCTTTTATTAAGATGTGATCTCATTTTCTGGATAATAATGACATCTGATACCTCGACTTGAATTTATAACTTGCATTGCCATGTGCTTTCATGCTGGCTGATCAGTTATGCCCACCCCTCCTTCTTGCTCTGTGTACAACCTTAACTCTTTTTCAGAATAACCTCTGTGCCTTGGCTGTCACTATCTCTGTTCCAGGTGCATGTAACCCTTTACAGAGAGTCACATCTCCCAATTTCAAATAATTTTATTAATGACAGTGAGCGGAGGGAGGGTGGTATTTTCAATACATGGATGGATTTTAATCCATGAACGCATCCTTGCTACAGTTGGGTGTAGCGACTCATAAGAAAAATGTATATCCAATGTGAGGCAGACCACGCAACTGTGCAGATGTAGCTGTGGTCCACTGTGGTCTGTATTTCATTACCTACAGTAGATAATATATCTAGAAACAGATCCCTTGTTAATGTAAGGTGTTAAAGAGGCACAATTGAGGAAAATGCATTCCAAGTAATCCAACAAAGTAATACAGAGATTTTTCAGTGAGTAAATGTTAATTTAATCATCCTGTTTTGTCATGAACCTACCCACTCAGAATGTGGATGCGATCTGTGTTATACTTGAGCGGAGTGAGCTCAGCTCGGAGAACCTGTAGTGCTTCCAAGACCTTCCCGTCCTCCAGATACTCCAGATACTTCTGCTGCAGTAGAAGGAACTTCATACGCTACACAGGCAACACATGGAGAGGCAAAGAGGATAGGTAGAATGGTAAAAATGATAAAGAAGCCATCAAGCTGATCTCCCTCACTTTCAGAGTAAAAGCACAACCAGATGTAAAAAAAAAAAAAAACGCCGTAGGTTTTCAAATGTTCATGAAATCAGCATAAATCGATGGTTTTCCCATGCATATTGTACTACTATTTAAGTAAGACGTGTACATGAACAGAATTTCACAGATTCCCGTTTGCTGATTATACAGGACACATTGCACAGTCGGAGAATGGGGAGAGTCGGCCAGGAGACAACTTACTCTGATTATAACACCGTTCACAATCACATAATCAAAGTTTTTATTCTGAGCAGACTCTGGGCAATTTCAATCTTACTATGGTATCTAAATGATTAAATCGATTTTCTGTGTTCATAGTATATTCACAATTTCTAGTTCGAATATATGTACTGAATAATAGACCAGACGATGAAAACTCAGCTGGGTGCCTGTGGAGCTAATACTTAAATGGGAATTTCCTATATCACTTTTCATTTCTTGATGACCCAGTTACCACAGCTAAAGGTGACATTGGCTAACTTCTTCTTTATATTTAACGCACCAAAGGGATGGCGCCCTGGTGGCTCACCTGTAGAGCGCATGCCACATACATTCATTTCTGACCTGTGCCCTTTGCTGCATGTCATCCCCTCTCTCTGCCCTGTTCTTCCCGACTACTTCTCTATTGTACCTATCATCATTAAGCAGAAATGCCAAAATCTTTAAAAAATGGATTAAATTCAAAACAATATGAAAGAAATAAAACCTTCATGTAGACTCAGCAATGCTTTACATTGAACGTTTTACTGGTTTTGCTTGACTAAAACAATAAATCTGTTAAAATGCGTATTACAGATCTTTCACAAAAGATATTTTTTGCTGCTGAGTAGAGCAACTTTGACAACACATAGGTTATGTAAGTGCTGAGTCAGATGCATTGACAACAGCTGTGTCAGGATTGCAAAAGAAGTCCCCCTGACAGGTGAAAAGTAAGAGTTGGCCTGGACTTACCACTATAGCACTGGGAGAACGCATCAATGCCTTCAGCTCATTCAAGTCACTCTCAGCCTGAATAAAAAAAGGCAACGTGGACAAAAAAAAAGTATGTTAAAATATTATAAGATGTTCACTGGCTGATTTCAAGCCAAAAACAAACACAGTTCGGCAACATTGTTTTCAGGTGAAGCTAGCCATACATTCACATACCAGACCCCAGTGGCCCAAAACCACAACCAATTGATTTTTTCTCCACATTTTACAAATATCAGATTTTTTCTCTAAGCAGTATGAACAAACCAGATGCATGGATTTAGACCACTTGCATTTGTGGCCATGGATCTGATTCATATGTGATCTCAAGATAGCCAATCTCTGTGATAACACTCAGATCAGATTTTTTTTTTTTTTTTTTTTTTTTTTTTACATGTCACTTCTCTGCACAGGCGCATATCACTGTCATTGTCATTCAGTGTCTGCAGCTTCCAGCTCGGTAAAAATAGACATGGAGGACAGCTACAACAGTGACAGGGGTCAGTGAGGAAATGAAGAGATTGTAAATTTGTTACATATCGTTGCGAACACGTCAGTTCTCACAGGGCAGAGCTGTGATCACACACTTATAGACATGAGTATGAACTATCAAGAGAAAAATATTGGATCTGAATAAACAAATAGAAACAAGCATTGAGGCCTGGAATGTGTGGAACTGAGCTCAACCTTGTCCCATTCTCCTTCCATGACATGATTGCGGAACTTGGTGGCTGAGAGATGCTCCAATCTGCAGCCAGACTCTTGCATCAGAAGGTCCACCGTCTGACTGCGAACAATGTAGAGAGCGGAAATTAATTTCACAATCAATGACATGAGACTGCAATCGTAATCAGAGTATGAGAAACGTTCATGTTCTCTCTCTTTTCAAAAAAGTGGTTCAAATACTGTCCAAAACAGTCACTGCTGTTTTCAATATGGCCACCAATCAGCAGCATTTCATCAATAACATAAGACCTTGTAACATGCACAAAAAGGAGCAATAGCACAAATTAACTCCCTGCAAGAAAAAATAACAACACCTGTTTACATTTTGCACAAACTTTTTTTGTTTTTCTACTACTTGCCTGCTTTGCCTTGTTTTTCTACTAGTTTGCATTTTGCACCATTGACGAATGACACCACATATTGCTATCAGTCACAGATCAGATATGACAATAGGGATATCGCCAAATAAACATTGTCTCAAAAGTACAATCCCTGAGCTCTGACTGCAGCATCGGTGCTGTTGGCCAACAGTGACTTGTGCTGAGCTCACACATTCTAAGAAATGATTTACATTTTGGAGGTGTTTGGAAGATGAGCAAATGACGTTCTTGGGCAACTCATAATCACATAATTGCATTGTTCAGTGCCAATTTTGCTAATATCGCTCCTGTAGTGCCTGTATTTTTTTTGTATTTGTTTGTATTTGTCTCCCCCGTATCTTGAATCATGATGTGTGTTGTTATTGTTGATGTGCTACTACTACATTGTTTTTCAGATTCCATTTTGCAGAGATGCTGTTTCTTCCTGCTGGCTATTTTACAAATTTGGTTCAGGTAAACAATACAAACTGGCTCTTGGTTTGTGATGTCCTAGTTCCCTTCATGTTAAACTAGAACGTTTTTGGAACTGTGCTTTTCTCCAGCTGAGCATCAGAACATCATACAATTTGTCCATGCAAAGTGCTGCCACACCACTGTTTTCTTGGCGATGTCATACATTTCAGTTTCTGCATAGGTCTGCATAAACATTTCAGTTAATGCAGAGTTAAAACATTGAAGGAAGGAATGCTGCGCCCCTCCCTCACTACACTACAGCTGACTGCGTACGAGTGAGCTGTAACTTAACCCAGTCCTACGCTAATCATTCTCCTCCACTACAGAGACTGTTTACTTCCTGTATGAATGAACAATTAAACTCAGTTAAAGTGTTATGAGAATAAGTAGGTGTTTTAACAAGATTTAAAGATAGTGAGACTGTGAGATAGTGTTATTTTATCGAGCTCGTGGAGAGCATGAAGGAACATATGGAGGTTATGAGGTTAGTTAAGTACAAAGAAGCCAGGCCACGTATTATCTCATATTTACCTCATACCTAAGAAAAGGGACCTTAAAATCTGTCCTGGTGCCAAAAGGAAGCCAATGGAGGAAAAATATAATTGGAGTGTTACAGTCAGATTTATGTGTTTAGGGAATGATTCAAGTGTTTTGAACAAACTGTGGTTTTTTCAGGAACTTAAAACTGGAGAAAGGGGCATTTCAATAGTCAAGGCCAAAAATGGTCTCATCCTGGCTTTTTCTGAAGTCACAGCGCGTAGCTCAGGGCAAATCCGCTGTTGTGTAGCGCACGCCATTGGAATGAATGGGTTTCAGAGCACAGCAGTGGCAATGACACTTCCTGTGTTTAAGTTCCTTTAGAACCAAAGCGGCCCTGAGCTGGTTGTAAGAAGAAGATTTTAGTCAGTCCTGTTCCAGTACTGTGGACGGATCTAAAACCAGACAGAAATGGCTGAAATAGACTGTTACAGGTTCAGTAATCAAGCAGATGATCAGCTACTAAATCATCTCGGATCTTAGAGGGGAAAGACAGAGGAGAGATTGATCCATAATTGTTTCCGATATTTAGCTCCAGATTAGACTTTTTTTCTTATAGTGTTTTGACAGCTGTTTGGAATGCAGCAGGCTCTTTCCCATGGAGAGAGGCTGCTTCATAATACTGAGTAGATGAGCACCAAGTGTTGGGCAGAGCCCTTTGAAGCGTTTAGCGGAGGATCTAGCGAGCATGTTGTGGGGTTTAGAAGAGGCTGTCAACTTTGTAAACGTATCAAAGGAACTGTTTAAAAATGACTGTTGGAGCACGGTGCAGACTTAATTATAAGCTAAGGCCGCTGCTGCCCTTTGATGCAGAGTTTTTAATTTCCTCTATTATTTTGATCACATTATTGGAAAGGATTCAATAAAATCATCTGCTACAAATTGGCAGGCAACAGTGGTTTATTTGATGACTGCCAAACATAAAATTCGGATTATTCTTATGGGTTTTGAGAAATAGGATGTCGTAGCAGAGATGAAATAATTTTGAAATTGGACTATCACATAAGATGTCATTCCCATTGGTGTGTTAATACAATCAAATTTAAACTAAACCGCGACCACGACTGAATCAAACAACTTAATTTTCATTTCATGAGACTATCAACGTTCATAAAAAAAAGCACAGCATTCTATCTACGATCCTGACATGTTGATTTGATGACGACATAATCACATTTTGCACGGGAAGAAAATTAATGACTTTACTTTAATTCCTAGAACGTCTGATATTTTTATTGGATTACAGCGGAGTTTGATCAAACCGTTCTCCCTTCAGACACAAGGGAGAAGACAACCTATCAGGGGTCCAAGGGTCATCGTCAGGTCATCACGCCCGCACTGCACTGACGGATTTGAGTAAGTAATCAGCTTTGGGTAAATGGTGTTACTTACTTCAGACCTAAATCGTGAAGATGTTGCCCTATCAGCCTGATGACATCCTCTTCAGACTGAGAGAGACGCTTCTTCTTCTTCACGGCAGAGTTAGCATCCGCCGAGCTGTTAGTGTTGTTGGACGCTGGCTGCGCCGATACTCCGTTGTTGTTGCTGACAGAGTTTCCATTGTTAGTCACTGACACAAGTCCGTTGGAATGAGCTGCCCCGGCGGAGGACGACTCGCCGTTTTGTGCACCGTTTCGGTAGAACAGCTGTGTCTCTTGGTCCTGTCCTGCTCCGTTAGCCTGCATGTTACGGTTTATACCAGTGACACGACGTGTATTTAAACGAATGACAGGCGCGACGGGATATCACCGGTACAGCAACGGACAGGCCCACTGACCCAGATGCAGCCGCGATCTACCCTGCTTCCTCTGCGGTCGAGTCTCCGTGTTTCGTCGGCGGCGGTGACCGGGACGCTTTGTCGGTTTCCGACTCAGAGGACGAAAAAGCGAATGTCAGACTTAATTCAACGTCCGCATTTTGTTAGAATTTTGTGGTATTTCGTACGATACGGTGGCGGTTCGGTCGCGTTTAAGTTCTGGGCTAAAGATTGTTATTGTTGCTGTCAGACAGCTGCAACCCTGTTATGGACGTACGAAATGACGTAAGCGGAAGTTCCTTAATAGTTTTTCTTCCGTGTGTCGCCGCTAGGGGGCAACAAAACAAGCTACATATTATATAGATATATACAGCATACTGTATTACATTCATTCAAGTATAATAACAAGAAGAAGAACAGTAGTAATAGTAATAATAATAATGATTGTTGTTGTTGTAATTATTAATTTAATTGTAGATTTCAAAATAGTATTTTCTGATATAAAGAAATATTCTGACAAGTCAAAATGTATGTGTATAATAATGGATAGATGTGCTCAACGTTTTAAATATGAAAATGGTTTGCCAGAGCGCCAGCATTTCAGCCCAGTATAAGACAATACTAGAAGAAAAGCAACCTAATGTGTTGTTTGCCATCTGTCTTATGCTCTTGCATGGGCTTTACTCTATGCTTCTAACCTCTTCATGTTTCTTTAAATGTTGTAGAAGAAGCAAAATTGTGAACCCAGAAAGTTTATGAGTCTCAATCCGAGGGGCCAAATTGTCTCTTTTTTCTTTTTTTTTTGCAGTCAGGTTCAGCAAATCTCAGCCAGGATAGGAGGGGCACACAGCATGTTTGCATGCTGTGCAGATATCAAAAGCCTTGCCTGTTTGTTGAAGATGCACCCGGGGAGGGAATAAAGAGGGTGGGATGATTATTCACATTAATAACTTGTGTTTATGAACTCCTCTCTCCATGATGATGTACTGGGTTTGGTGGGGCCTAGATTGCTGTGCAGGGAAGTCTCCTCCTTCTTTTCCATATAATTCTTACTGAGGAAGTCAGACCTGGTGATTCCTCATTGTTCCTTACATCAGGAGCTCTAAATAGGAAAGACTTGTAATATCCATCCTTTCCATCCATCTTGGCTCATGGTGGCTGCTAGCCAGAATGGACAAAGGATGGGTGGCGCTTGGCATTGGTAGGGGCAAGTTCAAGATGCTATCTGTTCAGCTATTGTTTTGGTGTCTTAGGCAGGAGACACGACAGGAAAAACTGGCTAATTTGTTGTTACATAAATAATGACACCGTGGAATCTGTAATGTGGTCACCTGAGGTCAGATTGACCACATTTAAGGATCTGGTAAAACCAGATTTTTAAAAATTGTTACAACAGTTTTTTGAACAACAGCATATGCAGTGCGTAGCTCATCTTAAAGCTGAAAAGCTGCTTTCATCATTCTGTCTACCTGCACAGACTTCCAGCCATCTGTAACCTAATGGTACATCTCAATTATCATCAAGTTTTATATGTGTTCTCTACGTAGGAATCTATTTGTACTTTCATCAGTGTCTGCCATGCGCCATACTATCTACATTTATATCCCCACACATCATTGTAAATTATAAAAATACACAGATGTCCTGTAAACCACCGCCTCCCTCTCCCTGCGTGAAAGTGTACCCCACGCTAAAGTGGGCTGGACTGGATTAGATGAACCATCAACAACAGCAGACTGAGTGCCTAGTTGGACGGACCCCTGATTTGAGAAGCTGGTGTTGCAGATGTGGAAATTCATCTCATGTTAATTGCGCTATGTATAAAAGAAATAATAAGGAATTTGTATATATCCATTGGTGAAGCCCTCTGTCAGGTGTACATGAGGCCAGTCATAATAAATAATGTTTAACATAATCTACCCCTAAATAGAAAAAATCTGAAAATATTTGAAAAAACATTTTAATACACTAACCTTCATGTCATTATTTTCAGCTTTTTAATTTATTTTATTGAACAAATTCATGTTTTAAATTCCACAGTTCAACTTGAAAATGACATACTGAAATTCAAATACAATTTATTATGGCACATACTGTGTTTTTCTTCCATACCACAGACAATGAAGGCATGTCTGTCTGTTCAGTAGTTGAATGGTTTTGTTGTCATGGGATTGGAATAAAGATCTCAATAGCACTTTCATTTGCTCTAGATCTTATTAACATTCTGTCAACATGAGTCCATGTAGCATCCATTTATAACTTCCCTTTACAAAAAATATCTCCTTTGACTCACATTCCTTTCATTGCACAATAAATGTGTGTGTGTCAGTGTCTATGTGTGTGTGTGCGTGTGCAGTTGGTTCTCAGCTGTCCACCACCTGATGCGGCAGAGTGATGGAGGAGCCATTGATGAATGAGCCTTGCTTCTCTCTGCCTTTAAGGAAATATGTAAGAAGCTCCCCTTTTCCCTTCACAAAGATGGGGCCCCTTCTCACAAAGCGGAAGCCATACTCCTTCAAGATGTTGTAGCAGTCCTCCACCACCTGGGCAGCACAGACAAAGACAGCATCACAGGGGATGCAGAGTTTTCATTTAATTGTGCAGATATAAATAAATAAATACATTTTAATCTTGGTGCGTTTTGACACTTGTGTGGTTTGGTCCAGCTCAATCAGACAAGGGTTTGTTTCCCAGCTTGGCATCGCGCATTAGTGTAGGTCTCAGCTAAGCAACAATTTGGCAGACACTTTGGTGCAGACCAAAACAACAGCATGGGACTTGTCTGTGGATGTATTAAGAACACTCTGCCATAGCTGTGGCAAATCAAATGGACATTGTGCAAAGGTGGTAACGTCACAAGCTCACCTGATACTGTACATCTGCAGATGGTTAGCATAGTGCTATTCTCCTCTGCAGCCATCTGAATTCAGCACATAATCTTCACATGACGTGAAGCAAAATGTGTTTCTATACACACACCATGATATCAAATTCAGCATTCAGCGGAATTATATTAATTTGGTAAATGGACCAAATAATGAGTATCACCAGTAATATATCCAAATTCTCTCTTTCTTAGAAGTTTATGTATAGTAGAATTCTTCAATTTTGATTGTGCTGCTCCTGCCCACAGACCATTCTTGCCAACAAACTATGCGAGTGCTCTATCACAACGTTTGATGGTATACTGTGGATTGTTTTGTTTTTTCCTGTCTATGTCAAACTAAGATGTACATGAAATGCAACATTGTAACAATTCCATTCCCGTTTGGGACTAGAGCATCAAACAACATGTAAAAACACCCTGGAGTCAGAAGCACTTGTGTATGATGTATCATTCAGCAGCATTGATTTTAAACCTTTGTTCAAGTTTCATTTGAATCCAGAATAGACAGAGGCAGTACCTGGATATTTCCCATCACCCCTGTAGATTCCATGCGACTGGCCACATTTACAGTGTTGCCCCAGATATCATAATGTGGTTTGCGGGCACCAATCACTCCTGCTAGAACTCCTCCTTTATTCAGACCTGGAAGACAAACATTACTGATCAATAATGTGTTGCTGACAGGCATGTACAGTTATAAATACAGTTACATATAACGTGGATTATCCTTAACATGCTTCAGGTATGGACAGGACCTGATCGTCAAAAACAAGAAGTCTTTGCTGGTTTTCTCAACCGAGTCTTCGAACGTCAATGCAGTTATATTTAACATAAAAAACTCAGAGTAAGGAATATCAGAATACTTGAAGAGTAGGGGCTAGCCCTAATTTATATTATTTAATTCCTTCTCTTATTCATACCTAATCCTTATTTTAATCTGAAAGGCCTTTTCACACAAATGTATTGTCCGCCCTCTGGACAAACACATACAAACAACATGCATACATCATGCAGGTGAAGTTGTTAGCAGCACTGACCGATGCGTAGCATGAAGTTGTTGAAAGACTGGTAGTTGATGTTCATGAGCGTAACCTTCATTGCAAGAGCAAAGTCAGCCAGGTCTGCTAAATGCTGCCAACGCTCTCTGTCCGACAGGTCTTCTCTCTGTATTCATCCATTCATCAATCAATCGGTTAAAATAAAAATTCTCCACAAACTCATCTTCAGCACCAACATTATGCATGCATGAAGCTGGTAAAGTGCACAAACCATGTCTCATCCAAGGCATTCAAGCCTATTTCAGCCTGTGTCAGGCCACGATTGAAAAGTAATGTCATGCAACTATATATTCCTGCTTTTCTGTCATTGCTAAATGATTATAATTTTAAAATTTAGGCTGTGGGTGTCACTTTACTACAGGTTACTGACCTGACGTGATAACACTAACCTTCATGCAGGTGTAACCATTGCTGATATCAGGGGTGACACCTGATGCTGCCATGTAGGTACTGCCAATGGTTTTGATTTTTGTAATGCATCGAAAATGAGGCTCATCCAAAAGCTGGGAAGGATACAGGTCAAAGGTTAAGCAGAGAAAAAGAGAACCACACATGTTTCCAAAGAAACATGACAAACAAAGACATATTATTGACTGCTCTTAAGATCCTTTCATATTAAGATGCATTCCTCTAATCGACAAGGTAAGGACCTACTACAAACCAAATAAATAAAGCAGAATAGCAAACTCATCTTACACTATCAAAATCTGAGATTATCTCATTGAGGAAGCGTAAACATTCAATCCCTCCATTGTTGATGCTCTCCTCTGTGTAGAAGTCGGAAAAGTTGGGAATTGAGGCAAACATGACTCCAATCTCATCATAAGACTGGCTGTACAGTTCCTAGAGGAAATCAGATGTACAAAAAGAAGTTAATTTAAATTTGAATTTAAATCTGAAATCAAAGACTAATAACACAAACTGAAACATTCTTTGAATGTGACAACTTTTCATTACAAAGAATCTGTAAGACTTTGTTTACCACATTATCTGACACAGAGCAAAGCAGGGAGTCATCTGGTGTCTAAGGACATATGCATCTTACCTCATCCCTTTTCTTTGAACCCAGGAAGTGACGAGCAACATGTTCAGGTAACATATTGGTCACCAGCGCCTCATTCCAACGCCTCATTTCATACACTTTCTCCTTCTGCTCATGAACCTCGATCTTCCAAAGGAAGAGGGTCCGCGCTAGCTTCTCCACCTACAGATACAGGGTATGGGGAGCAGTTGGTGTTTCAAAGTAATTCCCCAGGAAGTGTTTATGTCACGAGTCAGTGACTGTTTCAAATGCCTTAGATGTAACATGTTCCTCTATGAGCAAATATAGTACTTTTGCACTGGTTGTATGTAGTCTATGATGGCAAATGTCTATGAGCTAATTTCATGTTATGAGAGAACCTCAGTGATCAACTTACATGACGTGAGAAGTAATAGAGGCTGACCATCATGACGAAGATCATGATCGTCATCGTGAACTTTGAGGGTACAAGGTATGACCTGCAAAGAAGATCATGGACAGTTTGACAACGACGTAATTCACCAAGCATTTCTTTAGCAAGATCGCTTGGCATACTTGGTTTAACAGCCTTTTGAAGGGAAGTGAGGTACAATGCCAAAGGCCAATTCTGTTAGTTATTAATTATTCTGGTCTAGTAGACCTTTACCACTTCTGCAATACACATTGTTCTCTATTCTGTAACAGTGCTTAATTTGATTACAATCACAACCTTGTTTAATCTGTCTGTTCCTCAGAGTAAGTTTCAATCTATGACAATTTATGTCTAATTGTTTACATAACATTTGAAAATGTATTTCATAGGTCACATAAATTGACAGATGTATGGAAAGTGTTCATTTCAGAGCACAGACCTGGCTTCATTTTTCCTCACCTGTAGTCTTGGAAGCGGGCCAAGTCATAGCGATCGAAAATTTCCCTCCAGCTGTAGATGTTGACAATGCCGGTTGCCACTGTGATGAGCAGCATCAGTGTGAGCTTGACCATGTGACTGACCTGCACCAGCATGGTGGTGGCCATAAGTGCCAACACAGCAATGTAGCTGTAATACTTAGGGTTGTCTAGGCAGCCATCAAGACCAGACCAAGTGGAAGAGGAAGAGGAGGGAGCTGCTGTGGTGCTGCCTGCGTCAGGGACCTGAGGCACACAACTCAGCTAGATGATGGAGACAGACAGGAAAAGAGACAGATCAATGCTGTGCTAATGGCTCACTTAAACACAATCAATTTAGTACGACTGCTCACCATTAGAGACAGACAACTTTTCATTAACATTAGCTCGGAGTGTAAGGTTGATGACCAACTGTCAGACTGGCATATCTGTGCGTCAACAAAAGGAAACTGTGCGTCATCTCCTTTGAATGAGATTAAATTCTAGTGCTGGGATAGTTAAACGAAATACATAATCTAAATAAGACCTTAAGAAAAAAAAGGGAATTACCAGGCAATACAACATAAATAGACCTCACACTGGAACGTCAGTTTTTTTTTATTGTAAAACTCAAACATCTTTTACTGTGATACAGATTTTCTGGTGATTTTAACCCAACTCACAGTAAGATTGGATCACTTGATACTCTTTTTTTTCCTGTCTGTAAAGTTTATTTCTTTCATCCAAATTGTACAGCCCAGCACTCTGTGATAGTACGTACCATCGGGCAGGAAGAGGAAAAGAAAGATTGTCTCACCATATCTACAATGTCAGCCATGGTGAGAATGAAAATGGCTGCCATGGCCCAGGTGTTCCGAGCCCAACGTGTATGGTCAATCCAGGTTGAGAAAGACACCAGCTTCTTAGGAAAAACCTAACACAACCACCATTTCAGTTATCACGAGAGATGTTCCTGCTGTGTTCAGTATCCTGACATCTCATTGGAGGACACTGTTATGGTTAGTTGATTAGCGATTGATTGTTCTTTAGAATGTGCCCATGTAAGAAGTTATTTTTTTAATAATGCAGTTTCAGCATTGTTGTCACTCTTGCCTCAACAATTACTTGCTATTGTCAAAGTATTAATCACATTCATAAACATGTGTATACAGGCGTTTGCCCTAACTCACTCGAGGGAAGATGGCAGCCAGAGAACAGATTGTCAGGATGAGCAGCAGGACTTCTCCCACAGCAAAAGAGATGTAGTTTGCAATCAGCCTGTTCCATACCACATGAACACAGGAGGAAAAAGTCAGAATGGAACAATGGCACAGAACAGAAATTCACTTGGTGTATTTTGGTACAGAATAGTTGAAGGTAAACATGGAAGTCAGCCCTAAGTCCTGTAAACTGTTGTTGTCCTTATGTGGGAACTTTGAGACATTGTATGTGATATTGAGATATACAAATAAAATTGATTTGATTCAACATAAATCAAAAGAATGGCATCTATAGTCATCTATTCACAATATCATATGAGCTAAGACAAATCTAGCTGAACTCTTTGCTCTTTGCTTTAATGAAATGTGGAGAGGTGTCATGTCCATGAGTATAACACAAATGAATCATGGCCACAACAAGGGAGGAGACCTTCTGGCCTTGTGGACTCACCAAGGGTCTATGAGTGCCTCCATGGCAGCAGTGAAGAGCAGAACTACACAGGAGCAGCAGAAGGCAGCGCCACTCTGCTTCTCCTTCTCCACTGAATAACGAGTCTCCAGGTCCGGATCCACAAACCTCAGTGAGAGACGGTTGGTATGTTTCCCCTTCAGACTGATGTTCAATAAAATGTGATATACCATTACTGTATTATCAACAATGGGCCAGACACTGTTTACATCTAATCCTTTAAAGGTGTTGTGTGTGTTATCTAGCATCAATCAATCATTCCCAAATCCATTCAAAAATATGCAAAATTTTAAATTTCAACGTTGACAATTGCTTTATCCATGTCCCATATGCCAGATGATGCAAACACAACCTAAGTCAATTCTGTGGTACTAATTTGTACAATATAGATTCTAGTGGGGATTTCAAAAGACTATTTTTTTCAATGTTTGTCCTTTCAATGATGGGCATTACCAAACTGCATGAAACCATAAACAAGATGCTACTACCACACAAGGAGAAAATGAGGGTCCATTGCCAACAACACCCCAGAAAAATTAATGAACTAATGAAAATTGATGAAAATTCTTATTTTAGATGTACAGCTGCCTAGAGGCATGCTGTGAAATGCTGCTTGATTTAACCAACAAAATGACAACCACTCCAGCACTTTGCGAATAAATCATAACTGAGGCTGAAATGAGTGAATTATCCTGTTTCAGGTGGGATGCAGTTCACTGTCATGGCACCGTAAGTGGCATGGAGACTTTTTTACTTACGCTTGTACCGTCTCTCTTTCGAGCAGAGCTTCGTTGAGCAACTTGTTGAGCTCTTGTTCATTCTCCTGCGCGTCGATCACCCTTTCAGCCAAATCCCGGAGACGCAATCTTCGCCGAGGGTTAGGGAAAGATGGATTCACCACCTGGTGGAGCCCAAGCAATTGGAGGATAGACGATGCAACACACATATTATTCCACTACACCGACTCAATTTGTTCTGTACCATCCTTTTGATTTTGTCATGCAAAGAGTTACCCTTGTGTCCAGCTCCTCAGGTTCCTCTGGAGTGGTACAAGCTGTGTTAACAGTACCATTACATTCTGTGGTATTTATTAACAGTGGGGAATTTCCATTGGAAGAAGTTACAGACAGCTTCTAATGGGAAACAAGCAGTTAAAAGAAATGAGTGATTATGAGTGTGAAAGTCTGTGAACAAGAGGTTATTTTCACGAGTTTGAATTAAACTCATTATCACTCTTCCACAACATATTTTGTTGTCTAAGTGTGTTTTCACAACTTTGTGGTTTAGTCTGTTTGAACTCGACTCTTACTGTACATTGGTACAATTTGTTTGGACAAGTCCTGACAAAACAGTTTCACTCAAATGTGGGTCAAAACAACCTTTTAAACCACTGAAACCTGAGAGGAAAATTATTACTTTTGTACGGTCTGCATCTTTCTTGTCCAACTGAACTCATTCTAGCAGGCAGCATAACATGTATAATATCGTTTAATAATATCAATATCATTTTCTCTGGAGACTCTCAGAAATAAATGAGGAACATTTATCTATTATCATAGACTGATGTGTTAGAGGCCTCAGTTGAAACCTCACAATTAAAGATCTGCTTTTTTCAGCCAAGACAGTCTTCAATTTCTCATTGTCCAATATAAACAGTGCCATAATACGTGGGTTCCCACACATAATTTTGGCCTGTTTTACTCTTTAAAGTTTTACAAGTGATTTACAAGTGATAGATAAAATCAGTCTATTATCAAATATAATACTATGATAGAAACGATGACTAATAATTGCAGAGAGAGTATTTTTCCCTGTTTAAACTGGCTACTTAATTTTAAGATTGAAGTGATAAAAGTTCAAGAATGCTAAGAATACAATTATTTCTTACACCTCCTACAGTGTATCAGTGATAATGTTTGCTAATTCAACGGTTAATGTATTGTTTTATTAGACAAAATCAAAATAAACAATTCATTTAAACATATTTCAGGAAAAATGGTGCATTATTTGAATATAATGCACAAGTAAAATACAGTTTTACGTCCATCACTCATTCGTTCATTACTTCCTTGTACATCAATGCTCTAAAACATTTGTGTACACAAATGTTTATTGAGGTAAAACCACATTAACTCACCACACCATTGATGCCATTCTTGCCAATGGGTCCTTTGGGTACAACCACTAGGTAAGTCTCAATGCCCCTTTCTCTCAGGTACTCAGAGCGGTCACCTCCATTTCCTTGCTCCACATCAAATTCCCCATGAAGACACTCCATGGTGCTCTGGGAGATATGGACGCGACTGGTCCAGGTAAACAGAGTGGTCAAAAGTTAGTTGATCACTGGTCTGCCGTCAAACATTACATGCATTTTGTTTTATGATCCATATCTATTATGCATATTATTTTCAGTTCCAAGCAGACATCATTGGTCTGGAGCTTTCTCTGAGATTAGTGCTATTACCCAGGTATTCCTCCAGCCTCCATTTTATTTGCCACAGTGACGTCGGTGGACCAGACATCATACTGCCAGCGTTTCTGACCCAGGACTCCCCCAAGGACTGTACCACTGTGGACTCCAACTCGCATGTCCACATCTGTCTGGGTTTTCTCGCGGACATACCTATTAGTTAACAATGGATCCAAAATACATAAAAAGCAGCTGAAAACACAGCTAGTTTATCATCTCTATTTCAACTCATCAACCAGCCAGCCTGAGAGGCAGACAAAAAACAGAACCAGACACGAAAACAAGCAGATCAAAAGACAGAAAAAGACACACTGACAAGGTGATTTGAGGCTTTGTTATGCAGAACGATAGGAAGAAATTAGATAAAATAACTTTTGCTCTTTTAAGCACACATACTGGAGAGTCACCAGTTACTTCCCTGTACATCATATCATTGGGACAAGCATATATGTTTTGTCCCAGTGTCACTTTAGAGCTTCCTTTTGCAGGACTCTCTAAGTCATCTCTCTCATCTCAGACACAAGCATGTGTGACTTCACGCTTGCAGTCACTAATCACACTGTAACCTCAACTTATCCGTCATATCCATTGTGACTGCTAATTTTTCTTTTATCTACTCACGAGATGGCTTCTACCATGGCCAGGCCCATCATGATAGAGCATGCAGCGTGGTTCTCCCTGTAGTCTGGCAGTCCACAGATACAATAGTAGCAGTCTCCCAGGATCTTGATCCTCAACTGGTGATATTTCTGACAAGAAGATAATATTTGTTACAAAAATACAGAGAAAATAACTTCTAGGTAGCTATTGACAGCATATTTGCTACTAGTGGGATCTCTATAATTGTTGGTGCAAGAGGTGACCGTTAAAGTGAAATTCACACTAAAACATGTAACAGAGTA
Organism: Brotula barbata; assembly: GCA_900303265.1. NCBI lineage: Eukaryota > Metazoa > Chordata > Actinopteri > Ophidiiformes > Ophidiidae > Brotula > Brotula barbata. Next base: position 28,991 of record OMNV01009684.1, on the reverse strand, counting down.
AGACCAAATTTTCCTTGGTATATGTGTATCAATTTGCAATGGTTTCCCTGGCATTTCCCAGAATGCCTTTAGGAAAGCCTCCATAAGGGGAGTGAAAATGTTGTTTTCAATCCCAGGACATCCTTCATCATAATTTGGTCCATAATTGTTGTGTTTATTACTTAGTCGCCTTTTATGGGTACTTGTTGTCTATTTATTTATCTAATTAATTATTGAAGCAGCTGGGAGCATCCTTGTCCAAGTTAGCTTAAATGTTTTGGAAGAACACTGAAGCGTCCCAAGGTAGTTAGTTAAGCCTGTGCTTAGTTTATACTGTAAAACTTACCGCAGCTAGCTTGTCAAAGCGAGCAAAGAGCTCATTGAGCAGCTTGACCAGCTCTTGAGCACTGCAGGAGGATGACAGCTGGGTGAAGCCAACGATGTCTGCAAATAATATACTGCACAGCAACAAGAGAAAGGGAGAAAAAGAAATTGCTACAATTTAATAATTCCATTGAAATACCGTACAGCATAGTGGTGCTATAATGTATTTAATATGCTTAATATATATAGTATACATATATACTGGACATTACACTTCCACCTAGAAGGCCACTGGGCTTCTTTACAGTTACGGAATCTCACAGCAATATAAGTGGTTGCCATTATGGTATACAAATATAGCTTGAACATGGAGACCTGCCTACCATAGAAGCAGTGTCACATGGCACTGTGTTGCCATGGGCGATGGTTACAAAGTTGCAAACGATGTACCAACGTAGAGACTGCCAATGACAGAATATTGCTGTGATAACAATAGGCTTGGCCCAATATAAATGCATGTAAATAAACTGTATTAAAATGACAACATTACTGAAGTCAGGAACTGATGTTGGATAAATACTTTGTCGCTCTCACTTAGTGCTGAAAATTAATCCCAAAGGTTAAAGAGGGTTGTGGTCAGACATCTACAAACAGCACACGGTCATCTTCATCGTGTGTGCTGCTGCTCTGACTCGTTAGAGAGCACAGCTGCCAGTGACAGCAATCCCTAATCCTGCGATTGCTGGATGAGCTACCACTTGTGTGGCCTACCACTTGAGCTGATGTATACATACATGAGCCATTATCCTTAAACTGAACCAAGCCAGGCAAACACAGGCAAACCACTGATCGATAAATAGAATGGCTCTCTCACATGAATGTTAAGAGGTGCAAAATTACCTGACATTTTCATGTCTGTACATGTACATGGTGTTGAACTGCTGCATCTCTTTCTGACTGGGCTCTTTCTTCATGTCCTGGAGCATCTCATCAGCTATGTGCTTTGGAAGGATGGAAAGTAGCAAGCGTTCCTGTGGCAGGGAAAAGGACAAGGCGTGGACATCAAATGTCCATGCTGTACACTTACAGAATACTTGAATCAAATATCATTTGATCCTTTAAAATAATATATACTGCATACAATCAAGTTAATTATCATAAACTCATTGTCCAAAGCAATGTTGGACAACCCTGGGGACCAAGAGCCACAAATGATCCAGTGTTTTTTCAGCAAAGATTGGTTTGGCATGGGTTTGTCCTGTCACCTTGTTCAGAAAAGATTACAGTAGTGGACTGGCACAACTAATTGTACCTCTTTTTATGAAATGTACAGCGATTTATATCTACATGCAAAGAAAATGTAGATATACTCAGTCAGTGAGCTAATGTTTCATGCTGCTGGCCATATCACATGCTGCAACATGGTACCACTTGAGTGTGGGAGTGTAATTTTCTCAAGTGCAGTGCAGAGCTATTTCCTGACCACACATAGCACAGCAATTTCACTATACAAATGGTGAAATTAACATTTCACCATTCGCTTGGAGCGTTTTTGAATCAGCAATTCTACTACATATGAAGCGTCCAGTGTTCTGGCAGGTACATTAGCTTAGTGCTATTTTGGTTCCTAGTCCTGAAATGCATCTTCATGGCTTAGAACATTCCTGTGCCAGGATGTCTCAGCACAGCATACATTATGGGTAGTCAATAATTACCTTCATATTTCTGGCTAAAGTACCCTAAATCTTATTCTCTTTCTGGCCTCCACGTGACAGATCAAAATGTTTCTGATCGATGTGAACAAACCAAATGTGTTTGTTGAGATCAGATTTGAACCACTTGCATATATGGTCATAAATCTGATTCATTTCTGATATCTGACTATGTGACCTCTGTGAGAACACCACTTGTCAATCGATGATTGCCAAAAACAAACATTTAAAGATAAAATCTATAAATCAAACCAATGTTACCCAATGCTTTTTTTCAACAAAGCAACATACCAACAAAGAAATGAAAAAAAAAACTGTTTAAAACCCCTTTAAATAATTACTGATGAAAACTGATGACAAATGCTGTTGTATACTGCTTGATATACAATACACTGTATAACAGTAATATCACACATTATTCTGTCATTACAAAATTAATCTCACTTCATCGTTCCTTCTTTACTTTTGGGTCTGTGTTTTTATTCACTTTTTTGTCTTCATTTTCTCACATACAGCTTTTGCATGTTTGCAAGAGAGTTGGAGAGAGACAGGCAGACAGACAGACAGACAGACAGACAGACAGACAGACGCAGAGACCATGAGGAATGTACCAAAAGCTGATTGCCAGCACAAAAAGCAGAGTGGGCCCCTGGGAATTGTATACTGCATCGCAAGATTGGATTTGATTGCATGCTGGGATGGTTTAGGTCCACGGGTTGGATTGTGACCACAGCTTCAATTGCACAATATAAAGAAAACATTAAGACTTGTGTAAACACATACGTGCACTTGGGCTGTGCATTCTTATTAATCCAAAGGTTTCTATCAAAACCTTTAGTGGGGGGTGGGGG
>OMNV01009684.1:0-26105 GCA_900303265.1 Brotula barbata | reverse complement strand
GGGGGGGCGGAAAAAACAATGTAAGTGTAATTTGGTTCTGTGATTACAACAGACAAAATCTCTGGAGGTTGGTTGCCATGGTATCCAACAGCTACCAGATGCTCTTTGACTGGTTGGTGGCCCTTGCCTCCCAGAACCTCATGCTTCCCCATTAGTGTTCATAAGTTTCTGTTACTCCTATTGCTGTTTTATAAAACACAACTCACAACACATTTTCCCTCCTCTAAATTCCCATCACCCATAATCAACCCTAGCCCCCATTTCCATCCCTCCTCAAGTTACTTGGTCTTTTTTTTCTTTCCATTGCTCTCTGGGGGGACAAACCATCTGCTCCATAAATAGCAATGATGGAGAATGGCCAATGGGCACAGATGTGAACGAGGACAGAGGAGGGGAATTGACTGATGACACAGTGCTAACAAACACGTGCAAACACACACGCACAATCCCACGCACACTATGCAGAATAACTACATAAAACACATGCCAAGATTTAATGTTTACTTTTTGGCTATAGCTGACCTTTTCTGACATCACTTCAGGCACTTCTGCATGCAGAAGTGGCATTTTTATTTCTACAACTGTAGAAATAAATTATTTATTAGAGGTACTGTAGTAAAAGAATAATCAAATTTTGTCCTCTATTACTGTAAATATATAAAAGTCAGCTTAGGACAATGCAGCTTAGGTGAATTACAGTATACAAATTGCTCATATGTGTGAAAGGGAGTATGATGGAGTTGTCTGTCTCTGTTGGCTCTGTGATGGACTGGTGCCATGTCCAGTGTGTACCCTGCCTTTCACCACTAACCGCTGGGACAGGCTCCAGCCCCACTGCGATCCTGACTGGGATAAGTGCTATAGTTAATGGATGGATGGATGGACTCTTGATGACATATTCCAAATCTCTTGTATTGTTTCCCCCTCTCACCTGTTGCTGGCTCTGCTCCTCTAGGTTGAGCTTGACCTCCAGGGACTGCCTGGCCTCCAGGAAGGCCTTACGATGTTTCCGGTCAGCCATGTAGTATGACATGACCCCCACGATGATGGCACATACATATATCACAATGTTGGCCAGCAGCTTGTCAAAAAAAATAAATACAAGGCAACAGTTAGGGGTCAACATAAAACACACACAAACACACTTCCTGCATATGTATGCTATTATTTTTTTCACTATTTGTTCAACTTAAATATAGGCAAGCCTTTAAAACTACTTAAGAAAAGTAATGTGGTCACGACTCACCAATTTTCCATTCATTCCTGAATAGATAAGTAACCATGTTGACAGTTGACAAATGTGTCAGCTTTTCCACCAATATTTCAGCACTTTCTTTCCCTACCAATAACATTTGTTATCTCAACAATGTTTGAGATTTATGTAGATTTTACTAAGAAAATTTAAGCTCCACTGTTGTAGCTTAAATGAATGTTCCGTGTTCATCAGAGTGTACTGTATATGTTAGGGGTGTAAACCAGGTTTTCACTTCATATTAGCTCCACAAAGAGTCAGTTCTTTCATTTTAAGTGTTGCCTGTGCCTGTATGTTTATTTTAAAAACTTTTATTATAACTACCACCGTTTTACCCTCAATAAAATGTTTTAATCCTCTCTACAAATATGTTCTCTGTTGCCTCAGAAAGTGTTTTCCCTGAAACATCTGTGTTTTAACAGGGATCACGACCCTACACAAACCTCCAAGTGCCTTCTCAGTTATCAGTTCACATATTGAAATACGAGCTGTGAACCTTCACCATGGCGTGAAGTAGTTGAGAGAAAATTATGACGATATTCATGTAGGACTTAAGAAATTTTCCTTTACAAGACATTACTGTAATTTTAACAAAGCACAACATAGATTAATTTTTATTGTGGTATTTATAATTTCTATCTTCGTGCTGTTGAAAAGATTTACTGGGATCCAAAAAGGATCATTAAAAGGCCTCTACTCTCTAAAATAATGCATCTTACAACAAAAAAACAAACAATGAATAGTTTTCCAGTAAATCTCATTAGGTATATAAATGAGTATGCAATCAACACCACTTGCTTAGCAAATATGGGTGGAGCTAATGTCAAGAGCAAACCTGGCCTTGTCCATCAAGCTGCTGGACATATTCTACTGGACCTTTCAATTTTATAATATGCTGCAAAATAATAAAATTTACATTTTAATAAGAAACTGAAAGTAACATTGACTTCACTTACTATATACAAAAATGAATTTGAACATTCAATGAACATTAAGAACTGTTTAATGTTTTCACAGTTAGCTGTAATACTAAGTCAATAGGTTAAATATTACTATTTGAGAATTTATTTGACCTATTTTCAGGGATCTGTGGCATTTTTTTTTACAGTTCCCAACAACGTGGACATCTCTTAATAAATCTATGATTCTGCTCTCACCTGTTTACCCAGTGCTGCCCCCTGGATGTTCTCCTGTTGTTGCTGGGCAATGGTGACCCCAAGAACCAGAGTGTGGACCCCGCAGGATACAGTGGTGATAAGCACGATGGGTGTCAACCTCATAGGCAGTGTTAGGAAAAATGAGAAGCTGAAGAAAGCCTGCCAGCCCACTGTGTCACTTGGTTGGTGGAAGCGAGCGTAGCTCAGACCTAGGTAGCAAAATATCTGCGCTGCTATGAGCACCCACAGAGCATAGGGCACGACCCGTCGGGAGATGCGGTCTGGCAACAGCCCATAGCGGCATAGAAGATAGAGGACAATATCTGCTGCCAGTCCCACTGAGGCCACCACCACAGAGGCCAGCTTGTCACTGGTGTAGACCACCGCACACATGACAATGATGTAGCTGTCAAAAAGGGCAGCAAACACGACAAGCACCAGCAATGTTTCATGTCTCTGCCGTCTGAAGTAGGTCTGGTAGAGGTTCTCCAACGATTCAGGCGCAAAGGTGAGGCGCATGAATCGAGGCAGGCAGAGGCAGCATCCCGAGCTCCGAACTGTGATTTCATGTGTTCTCCCCACCGCTTGACCAGGGTCAGACGGTAGGGTGACTGAGCAATCTGCCGAATACTCAGCTGAGTACTCAGGCTCTGAAAAGGCCCGGTTCCGAGGCATATTGAATGATCAATGGTTCTTCTTGTTGTTGTTCCCTTTTAGTAAATCATACATGGAAACCTGTTTGTTGTCTGTTCTGCTTAGTAACCACCTTTTCACCCTGAGAGGCCACATATGTGTCATGAATCACAAGTGGTGTCTTGATTGTCAGTCCCTATAACCTGCTCATGTGTCTTCTTACATGGTTGTGCTGATTGTCACGCGAAATGCTGTCATTTGACTCAGTTAGAACTGTCTCATATGCACAGATGGAGCGAGCCTAGGCTTCAGAAATGTGATACAGAGAATATGTACTTCTTGTTTCCCTGTTCAGATGCCTCATGAAAAATTTGTACTCCATATCTGTGTGCCATGTCAGAGTCCATGGTGACTTCATCAAGGATGTGCCAACAAGGTTTATGTTTCCATGACTTCCTCTGATTCCATTCCTCTGGGTTGCACGATCTTGTTTATTTGGTGCTTCCATAGTCACACCTTACATGGCCTCCTGAATAAAATGGAGAGACAAGGAGGAAATTACCTCCTGGATTAAACCAAAACACAGGCATATTTGGTTTGCATTCAGCAATGTTTGACAATGAGGAGAGGCTTCAATACAATCAGTGCTCTCTGTAAGGGACAGAACATCACATCAACATCCATGTTAAAGTAAACTGAATTTTTCCTGTTTATTAAGGCGAAGTCTGTTCCTGGCAGAATGTGGCTTAAGACAATATACAAAATTTATGAGACATTTCGATTCAGTCACAATAAATAAAGTCAATGAAACATTGAAACTTCCGATGTATTAACAATCAATCTACTGGTTTCCTGTGCAAACGATGTGACAAATGACATCACAAGTTCCTTGATCCAAAGATAACATCGTCTATTAGCCAGGGCTACATGAATTTAGATTCATATGAAACTTAAACAGCAAATTATCGCATCTGAGAAGCTGCACTGGGTTTTTTTCAATTATAAAAAATTATTAATAATTTAAAATAATTTCGTATGTACTGCATCCTCCTAGCCATCTCTCAATTAACATACACAAATAATACTAACTTCAAAATGCAATGTATATTTTCACGCACTATCCCAACACGGTAAATTAGATGTAAACTGTTAATCTTATCTGTATGCGGACAAAAAGGCAAAATAAACTGGCTGATATTTAGCGTCGTGGTATTGTTCTGTTCTGCTGTAGGCCTTCCTAGCTACATGTTGCGCTCCATCAAAACAATGTAGATGCAGAAGTTGTAGAAACAAATCAAAGAAAAAATACGTCCAGGGTGGCCGGACACATTCTCACGATAATTACTGTGTCAAATTTTCAGATAGCGGTGCAGAGAGATGAGACAGAAGAGCAACGTAGGGCTGAATCCGCCACTTATCACACAACAAATTGCTTTAAATGGCTGCTTTAGCATCTGGAAGCTTATTCCACAGATGCTGCTGAAATCAAATTCTCACTTTCCACAGTCATGGTGCGCGTGTCATCGAATTCCCATTCACCTTCTATGTTGGAAACTGAGATTTAGTCCCCCCTTCTTCCAGATGCTGTAAAATCATTTGCATATGCTGTCTATAATCAACACTGTTGGGTCCGTTTACCGTCCGTTAGTCCAGTTTCCATCTCCTTTAGGTGCTAGCTATTCCCCTTAGGAAAGATGTGGGTGTCATTAGCCCGTCTATATCACGACAGAGTACATGGACAGCTTCGCTCTGATGGAAATCAAAAATGGCTCATGGAAAGTCAGGCACATAAGCCCCCGCACCTGGCTGTTTGGTCTCGAGTGTTTTCCGCAGACGACACGGAACTGCTCCACTGTCAACACAAATATATTCAGAACATAGCTTCCGGTAAATTTCAAAATAAAACTCTCATTCAGCGAAACCAAAACAAATCGTCACTTTATTCCCAGTCAAATCTGAAGTCATAAGGCACTGGATATCACATTTGCAGTTTATATAGATATATGTGTTAAATCAAAATATAACAATAATTACATTCATTACCAAATATATAATCTATAATATCATTATCATTATATTTGCTAGAATGCACGTGGATGTGGCTAACTCAGATTACAACTTTTGCATGCTTGAGTAAATCTATTAAATAATTCTCAGTTTTTTACTCGTTGTACATACAGATGTATTCCCATTTCAACCTAACTTTGATGTTAACATGACGTTCGAATATAAAAGGACAATGTATATTAAAAATGTGGGTATTGTCAAAATTGGATAAGTTATCCTACTGACTGACATTATTGCTATTAAAGACAGTTAGAAAAAAAATCATAATATAATAATTCTGTGTGTACATGACACACTTCCGGTCTTATTCTAGTGTTTATTTGTATCTTGACGCTTCCTACGCTGCATCTTTACTTCGAGTGTGGTTGTGAAAATCGTTCGTGGAGATTTCTTACACAGATATAGAGATGTCTTTCACCTTTTTTTTTGCTGATGCCTTGCTAACAACCCTGTAAAAAATGTAGTGTAGCCACAGTTGACTTTTATATAAAAATGTCAAAATCACACAAGGATTCCGTGCAGGGTGACGGGTTAACGCAAGTGTGACCGCCCGCACGGACCGCACACAGCGAAACCTCCGAGCAACTCTACGCCAATTAAAAACATCAGCACCTCCTTCTTTTCATACTTCTAGCTCAGGGCCTCCATCACCCTGAAAGCGAAAATGAACATCAATAAACTTTAGGAGTTAGTCTGCCTACATGTGTCACAAATCGGATTCTATGTGTGAACATTGTGAACTGAACAAATCAGATTTGACCCATTTTGGCCGCACGTTCTGTATCTGGTCCTTTTGTGCTCATATCTAGTAATGTGATGCCTGAGACTACTTTTTGGTTTCATCTTTTTTTTCTTTACTTCTCACTTCTCTGCACTAGATGGAATTCTAAAGCCTAAACATTAACATAAAGTAGAAAGATAAATAAGTAATGGTTAAAAGAAAATTAAATGGTGATATCATAAAAGGCAAAAGAACAGGATCTTCAGGACATCATGTCCATTGATTAAGTTTGGATGCGTTCTCCACTAGAAAAGACATCATGAGTATGAAGGCATGTTTATGGTGGTGGCACCTGTATCCATAATCCTCACTCCCAGGCAGCCCTGACAGTACAGGACTCTGTGAACTCGGGCACCAATGCTGCTGCAGGAGTTACTGTGGATCTGAATCAGATCAGGCGTAGCCATCATCCCATTTGTTGTGCCCACATTGCACAATCGCATGGCCAAACGTTATAGTTATTTGTGGCCATGACTTTGTTCCCATGCTTTTCTAACTTGTGGCCACACAGGATGTCAGCCTTCCTCTATCGCGCTGTGCAGGCATGTAATGCTGTTGTCAGGGTCATTGGAGAGACAAGGAAATTGTAAATCCAAGGTAAAATGGTGAGAACGTTGCAACCCAGCAGTTTTGCAAAATTCTCACGAGACATTCTGTGAGTAATAGCCAAGCAGGATTCAGTTCTCATTATTTGCCTGTTGCATAAATTACATTTTATGTCCACGTGCATTTCCTGTTAGTATTGAAGGTGCACATGCCTGGCCTTTTAAAACAGATCTGTCTTTACACCAGTGGCAGATTAAGGTCACTTGCAAACATGAACGTGAACCATCAAGGCAAAAATATTTCATCAGCTTAATAGTCCTGAAGTGGTATTTTTGAATGTGTGTTACTGTCCTGTCACTTCTGGCCACTGGTCAGCTGTGTGGACAAAACAACATTGGCTTCTTTCGGTGGCACAACCAGTAAGCCTTTATTGATTTTTCCATTGAAACCCTGGAAACTCAAATCAATAGTCCCATTGTTGGCTATCAACCAGAAACATTTCATCAACATCATCTCCCAGCTTCAATGTACCAAAATAACTGTCAAGGTCATAGTAGTCAAAATCTACACCCTTCTCTTGCAATCTCTCCCACTCTCTCACACACAGACACAGACACGCACGGGCACATGTGTATTATAGTCATTCAAAATAGAGAACCTGTCAATTTTACCTCTGGGAATAACGTTGAATTAATCTTAGCATCTTAAGTGTGTTAGTCTATAGAGTATTTCGATACAGACATGTCAGCTGTAATCTGTTAACTGCTCAATTTCCCCAGTGATGTTAGTGTGAGGAGACACATTACCACAGAGGACAACCAGCACCATAATTAATACTCTGTATTCTTCAATTGAAGGAGCCTATGCCGACACATTGGATGAGATGTGGCTGTCTCATTTGACAGTTAACTGATGCATCATCTGATGCAATTCTATGTTCATGGTGAGACTGGATGGTTGCATCTATGGAGTACAGGTTGGGAAATTTCTGGTTTCTAAGCCTATTTCCATTTAAATTCCCAAATTTCTCCACAAACCAAAATGTCTCAATGAAAGAAAGGCAACCTTTACAACTATTATAGCATTGCATTGTAAACTACACTTGTTATGATAGTGTGAGTGTGAACGGCTGCTTTAAGAAACACAAACTTGTAATCAGGTTTTATTAATACTACATTTGTCGGGTCTTGTGTTGATGTCAAAAATGAGCTAGCCAACGTTAGTCTGGCAAACATTAGCAATGTCAATAATCGTGTGAGAATGGGGAATCACAAGATAATGTCTTACAGCAACCACCACTGTCTGTTTTTCCTAAGATAATAAGAAAGCAGCTCACATTCATAAAACATTTCCATTATTGACCACAAAAACAAATTTCCTAATTCAATGACTTTTGCAGCATTTTCGTGACAGTAGAAACCCTGCAGGCAGGAAATGATGAACTCAATCTTTGCATTGTTCTGGGTGGGATAATGTTTGTTTCTGAAATTGTGAGGCATGCTGAGTATATAGGGCTCTTTCCCCATATGTTACATGTTTAGAAAAAAAAATCAGAAAATCCTGTGACTGATTAAAAAAATGCATTGTTTTCTGATAAATCATGTGAATTCATTTGAGTTATGAATTTTTTGGTTAATTGGCCCCTCGTCATTTCTCTCTCTCTCTCTCTCTCTCTATACATTATATAATGCCCACATGTGCCCACTAGCCTAGGAGTCATACTGGACAGAGATTTTTATTTATCTTAAAACTTCTGAGGCAAAAAGTAAGCATTGACTACATTGACAGCTTTGGATTCTCAAAAAGTTTTTCTCACATGTATGTCGTTATCAGCCAGTAATTAACATTCTGGATGGGCAAGTAGTTTCAGCCTCAAAAGAGCACAATACAACCATACATATAGTTCAAGATTAAGTTTTTTCGTGTGGTATATTGCATACAATTCATAGACACGGCCATATTGAAATAGAAAGTTAAAAAAATGAAGAAAATGGATAAAGGTGTTAATGTATGTCCACGTCGATATACCTTACTCCGTTACACACTCGGTGCTTACAGTGTCATGTGCAACGTCATGGCGTAGCTTACGTCGCTGACGTGTAGGTAGGGAAGTTGCTCTGTGGTTGAGCTGTCTTTAGCCGTTAGCTCCCAGCTAATTCTCGATACCAGAAGCGTTTGTGCAACTGACAGCTCGCAATGGAATTACCTGTTTTCAAACTTAGCTGATAGAGAAAGCACAGAAGGAGAAACCGAACCAACGAGGTACGAAACATGTTTAAGACAGCAGCAAGAGCTAGTTGGATAACAACACTGCTGATTGTACCAAGGATAGCCAAAACTGTCTGCTGAGTTAGCTAGCGCTGTAGTTTCACATTACGTTAAAGTTCCTAACGTCTCTTTCATGACAAGAGAAAACATACATGACGTTCACTTTGAGCTGAAGGCGGTCGGAGGCCAGATAGCTGTCAGCAGCAAGTTGGTCTCAGGTAAATACTGCCGTGGCTTCCGTTAACGCAGTTACACTGGAACTACCTGCTTTCGGTCAGTGCTGCTCTGGTGCGACAGATAAACACGTTTATCAAAACCACTGGAGGCACATGAAACTGAATGCGTTTCAGAGCTGTCATGTTCTAAGAAAGTTCTCACACAATCTGTGAGTTCCAGTGTTCGTGTAATGTGGCATGTTGCTAATTTACTTTATATTTCCTATTTTGAGGGTGTTAAGATGATTTGTAATACAATGGTAGACGAGTTTCAAAGCCGCAGGTGGCAAAAGTTCATTGCTAGGAGGCGTCTAATACAGTCGAAATGGTGACGTCTGCTGATCAACGTTTGGTATTGCATTGAATGGAAGGATTTGATGTGGCGATAGCCTTCAGTTCCAGCTGCTTGGGTCCAGGTCTAGTGTGATCAGAGATTGCAGCTCAACTTTATCGTGGTTTGTTGCAGGAAAGTTATATACTGATTACTCATAACAGAACTTACCCTGAACTGTCCCTTAAGAGGGATTAGGTTTACCAACAATAATGAATACTTATGCTATGGCCTTCACATGAGCCATATTTCAACGCAGTTGAACACATATGGGACAATTTGACGTGATGTTTTTATGAGAGATTGATCACCTTTCAGAAGAATGGTGTATCCCATATAATTCTTGAGCCAAATCAATGCCATTGCTAAGGCACATGGAAGCTTCTCTGGTGGCTTATGGTGGTTAACGACTTTACTTTGAATTCATACATTTTTCTGCTTTAATTTGTCACCAATATGTTTGTGAAATGAGCAGGTCAGTTTGCTTGTTACCTCCTTCGCCATTGTTATCTGATTGTGTGAGAGGCTCTGTGCACATTTTCCTGTTGCTGGCTTACATTAATTCAGTGTATTCTCTTCCCTACAGGTGTTGACAGTGGTTTTATGAAGAAATATAAGTGACTTGCAACATAACAATGGGGAAACAGAGGTTGCCAGATTTGCACAGAGCACCTTTTCCTTTGTACTCAATCAAAGTGGACTCAAAAACAGGGTTGGTGATCACAGCAGGAGGAGGAGGGCCCTCTAAAACAGGCATAAAGAATGCTGTGGTAAGTAAATGTGAATGGTATGTGATTCTGACCCTTATGGTATCATTATATGTGCATGGATTGTTAAATGTTGTCACCCTGTGGGTAAACTATGAAACAGCATACCATTAATAATGCAGCAAATATGGAATATGTAACATTATGTGATACTAGTCCGTACTGTAGGGCATTGCCAAACTTAATACTCTGGGTTTCAGCACTTCCTGGAGTTACAGTTGGATGGAGATCATCAGTACAGTGCCACTCTTCTCCACTCTCATGATACTGAAACACGTGCCACCATGAACATGGCTATAGGAAATGGTGTCATTGCAGCCGGGCAGGATGGGACCTGTTGCCTGATGCAGTTTAAACGCAGCCAGCCTAAAGAAAGACGTGAAGCTGCTGCAAAAGATGGTAAGGAGGGGAATTACCTTGGCCAAATGCATCAAGTTCAGGCACATCACATACTTGTCGCAAACCATATTGATCCATATTTGGTGGCGTTCATGATAAAATATGGCAGATAATAGTTTTTGTTACATAATTTTAATGTTATTATGAGTATTATTGTCATAACTATCAATATTATATTCAATAAATGCACAATTAAGTATATACACATACTGTCTGATTGATATGTTTTAATAAAATGCTGATGTCAACCTCATGTATTGTGTAAACTCGGCTTATTTTTATTTTTTTCGGTTGTACGGTAAAAATTTGTGTCTTTCCGACAGCTGGAAACAATGTGCAGCAGGGAAATGCCAGGCGACGAGCAAAGAAAGAAGACAAAGGAGGACAGAATGATGCTGCAAGTGCAGGAGATGCAGGACATATGAGGGATGAGACTGCTGTGATCTCTGTGACAGACTTGGCTGAACTGCAATCAGACTTCAACCCTCAGGATCCGCTTCAGAAAGTTGTTAGGTTCAGCCCAGACTTAAGCCTTCTGCTGACGGGTGGCACAGACGGGCACATCCGAGTTTGGGAGGTAAACACTGTTGCAGCTATTCTTTTCACTTAAGGCAGTTGTCACCTGAGACCAGGAAACCAGGTTATTGAAATTGCATTCTAATGCAAAATGTAAAAGGGGCCTCATGCAAATGCGGAAAAAAATATAGAATATGAAAATTATGAATACAGCATAACATCCAACTTGGACTCTCCTTTTATGTCATCCCTCGGCCTCAATTTAGTTTCACTAAGTCATAAATTGTTTAGGGAGAGATCCATTGCGTCAGAAATCTTTAATTTCACCTAGTTTTGGTTGGATTATTGAAATAAACTTTATTCAATACCAAACTGTATACAATTAAGTAGGTTTACTTAATGCTATATGCACCTTGTGCACACTATATGAATTGACATTGTGATTCTTTGCCCTGGACTTTTCCACAGTTTCCATCCCGAAACAAGCTGTTTGACTTCAAAGCACATGAAGGTGAAATTGAGGACTTGGATATAAGTCCACAGAACAAGGTTACTCACTCAACCTCCTACTTACTACTACTTACGTTTTATTTACATTACATTGCATTGGTAAATGTTTTCAATCCCTTTAACAAGTGATCTTTTGTTTCTGACATGCGGATGTAGCACCTGGTGACAGTTGGTCGGGACTTTGCCTGCAGTGTGTGGAGTGGCAACCAGCTTGCCATGAGTCTGCAGTGGCACGAAACCATGACTAACATTGCAGAGAAGACTTACCGCTATATGGCGTGCAGGTAAAAACTAAAGACACAGTCTTCATGAAAACTCACCACATATGGCTCGGCGTTCTAATATTTATAATTTTACCAATATACCTCATATGATAATTTGTCACACAAAATTGGTGATGTTGCATTATTTTGTATCTACCGACCAAAGTAAGGGGTTCTATTTTCATTCGCTGGAAATTTGCCCTTGTATCATTTTTGTAATCCAGACAAGGTTATTTTATGATTCCCTGTTCTTAAACAATTAATTATGTGATGAAATGTATGTGATTGTATTTCGCCTCATTTTAGATTTGGAAAGGTAGAAGATGAAAAAGGTGCTCTGAGGCTTTACACAGTCCAGATCCCCCATAAACGAGAAAGAAAACCACCTCCTTGCTACCTCACCAAATGGGATGGTAAGAGCTTCCTTCCCATGCTGACGGCTCCCTGCGGCAATGAGGTCCTCTCCAGTCTGGCTGTGAGGTAACGTCTTTGAAAGAAAGGGTTAAATGATGATAATTCAGGTTCAGCCACTGACTTTAATGCTTACCTCTATTTCCCTCTCACAAGACCAAACCTTAATGTGATTGATATTGGCATAAATTAAATAAGATCTGAGTTACAGACCTTGATTATGTGATTGATATTGGCATATATTAAATAAGACCCGAGTTACAGACCTTGATTATGTGATTGTAAATTGATGTATTTAGGCTGCAAATCTGTTTATCTACTAAAAAACTTTTTTGTCGCGGGCCAGAAGAAGTTTATGATGTTGGAATAGCACAAGCCTGCATGCACCGTAAATGCTTACAGAGAAGTGTTATAGGGTAATGTGCTTTCTGGTCTTGTAAAGCAAAGAGACCTAAATCTAACCTAACCTAATCTAATCTTTTACAGTGACTCGGGAACTTTTATTGGCCTTGGAACTATCACTGGATCTGTAGCAATATATATCGCTTTCTCATTACAGGTGATGTCACTTATGTACACGTATCCCATACTAATGATTGATGTTTGCTGAACAACTGCTGATTAAATTGCCCTGCTGCATGCTCATTTATTGCCATATATTTGTGTCTGCAGAAGTTATACTACATGAAGGAGACCCATGGCATTGTTGTGACCGACCTAGCTTTCCTGCCTGACACGATGAAAGGCAAAAACATAAAGGGGAACAATGAAACGGCCATGTTAAGCGTAGCTGTGGACAGTCGGTGTCAGGTACACGCTGTACGCAACCGAAGTAAGTCCTCCTCCATAAAGCCACTTTCAGTCTATGTGGGTTATTCATAAAAACACACTATAATACGCTACACATGCTTATTTAGTGTGTGAAGACTTGTGAAGAAGAAAAATTATTTAAATAATTCAATTGATCAACTGAGTGCGGTACAATTTGATTGATAACTAACACTTTTTTAAGTAACGCACAGCCACAGCAACAGTGGTTTGTTTCCTTCCACCCACTCCATAGTAACAGCAGTACAAAAAGAATGCTAACTGTGTTTAGTTTGTGACAGCAAGAAATACTGTTATAATGCTTCTTTCAAGGCAAATGCAAAAAGAGGTTGCTAACAGATGCTAATAACATGATGGACACATGATGCAGTTTGCTCTTATTGACATGTTAAATTGTTTAATGAATTATTTTACTTATGCCACGGGTTTGTTGATTTTCTTTTTACTTACCATTTGTTTTGTATATAGGATCTTTCCCTATCTGGTTGGTGCTGTTCTTGTGTGGCCTCATGGTGGTGGGAGCAGTCCTGCTCCTGCAGAGCCTCCTGCCTGGATTTATATAAGTTGCAACAGTAACATGAGAGCCTGGATAGCTCTTTATTTCACTTCAACATCAGCATGGAATACTCATCCAAACCAATGAAGGCTTCCCAATCCTTGCCCCTGACTCAGAATTACTTTTCTGTTGCTCAGATGTGTCTCGTCTCAGCTCTCGCCCTGTATTGTTCCTTTACACTATCATAACCAGCTGAATCATGTCAGGATAGGCTTTGGGATGTAATTTTTCATTATTCTTCAGTGTTCGGTTTCAGGTAACCAGGTCATTAAGTTGGGGAAAAAATAAGTGCGGGCACTCCCGTTGTTGCCATGTTAACATGCGTATCAGCTAGAAGAATTTTTATTTTTTTTCTGCAGTGAATAAACCATGAAAGGACATACTGCTAATTTCAAACCTGTAATTTAGTTATATAAAAGAAAAATATATACTGCAACTTTGTGTGAGGATGATTTTTTTTTTTTTTTTAGATCTCAACTTTTGCTGCAAAGCTCCACCCTTATATTTTCATTTTACTTCCTTTTTATGTAAACTAATTACAAACCTCTTAGAAGCTCATGAGTTATCTCTACAAATACAAGTAAACTGTTTTTTGTTTTTTTTAAACTGAACCTAGTGGGAATACAGTTCAGACCTATGTGAAATATCATTTTTCCGCCACTCTATTCTGTTACCCTCCACAGCGTCAGTTGTGAACCACAGCAGTGACAATAGGGATTCTGTGTGAGCCCGTTTTGAGAGCCCTGTTGTTTCTGCGTGTGTGGCCTGTGATTGTATAGCCAAGAATGCAGCAGGAATAAGGAATGCAGAAAAAAATTACTCCTCAGGTCACTGGGATATCGGTGCACACTAAATTGCTGCAACATGAATGGTCAGTGTAGTGCAGTTCTGGCTGTTTCTGAAAGGGTTCAGTATGCAATAAAAAGTCCTGGTACTGAATAACCATTAGTACCGCCCCACTTCAAGCACTGTAGGTAAGACATGTATATGTGTAGGGTGGGACTTCTATTAAGATATGTAAAGAACCATGCAAAATATATAAATACATGTTAAAAGATTGTGTAAAATAAAAACAAAAAGTGATATTGTGTATCAGACTTTTTTTTAAGGTAGCCATGCTTTATCAGGGGCATTTTTGTACTTATGCTTATGTTTCTCCATTGTATCCACTAGATAGCAGTAGACACTGTACAGCTTATAGTCTTCTGGTACAGACTGTCATAGACTGAAGATCTGCTGCTCTACACATTTAGTACATCCATACCAGCCTTCAAGTCTACTGTGCCAATATTCAACAGTATTTATACAAACATTAAGAAGTACTGGACATAGCTTTTAAAAACAAATGTGGTTTGGTTTAGATCAGTATACTAGATATGAAAAGAAGTGTGTAAATCCCAAGTATTGTATTGTCTTGTCTATATTTTTTTATTTATATCCCCTGAGTTTTCATACAAATTAAATCTATACATTACAACAATCATGCTATGTTAAAAGATACAACAAGGAATCAGTTATTTTTACCAATACCTCCATCAAGCAGGCTGGAAAATGGTTTTACTGAGAGGACCAGATGGAGCCAAATGCGGTTTATACCCCAGGCCAGGGAATTACACAGTAAATTTAGATTTATGCTCACTATAGAACTAAAGCACACGTTTCAGTCTTATTATATACTTATCCATACACGTCAGGTTTCAAATTTGTGTACAGCAAAAAACTTTTCCTGAAACGTTGACAGGTTGCCAGTATATTATATTACATGACTGACACACCACACACAAAGTGTGCATTGTATATAAGAGATGGAGCTTCAGCACACATAGGGTCATTAAAATACTGCACATGGGTTAACATTACAGATAGCAGTGTGAGGTAGATGGTAACAAACAGGAGTGTGTCGATCAGTTCAGCACCTCTGTGGTCCTCTGAGGACAGTTGTGTTGATGGACATCTTACAGCAGATGGGACCAGTGGTAGTGCTAAATGAAGCTGGACACAGCCCTCGCACGGAGACGACGAGTGGAGTTCATAATGGCTGATATGGCCAGAGTCTCATACACCCATTCTCTGTACCTGCTGACCCTGTGCAGGGTCATGGGAGATTGCAGCCTATCCCCGCTGACTATGTGACACACACACACAGACAAACGTAATTCTTATTTTATTCGAGGTTGTGTTTGTTATTGTATTGTGTGTGGGGGGGAGGGTTAATGACTTGGTGAACTAAGGTGAACTAAATCACCCCTAACGTTGCTGGAGAAGTGGGAAAAAACTTGCAGGGATACAGCCATGTATTTCACTGCCGTACCTTCCTTATTCCAACAGGAGGCACTGTGTGTGTGGTAAATCAGGAAATTTGCAGCAAACTCCCTGAACAGATGATTTGACCTACTTTTATGTCAATTGAAGCACAGATACCTGTGGAGTGGATACAGTAAGTTGAGTTGGATTGTATTTAATTATGCTTAAACGTTAGAAAATCGATGACTCCTGGTGTGTGAAAGAGAGATTACTGTGTCTTAAGCGCTGTACTTTCCGAGATCATCTTTTTGTAAATAAAAACATCCAGTTAAAGGTCAAATTTAAACAAACTGATGTTATAAGTTGTTTCGAAGATATCTGCACTATTAAAGCTGCATCTGCAATTTTCTTTTGACTTTTGGAAATCAGCAGCACTGAAGGATCTGAGCACACTGCAGACGGCAAGGCAGTATAAGATACTAAACATGGGTGATAGAACAACTGCAACAAATTGCTTTAAAATAAAAGCAAGAATAAAATCTAAATCTTGAAACGGGATAGAGCAGTTTAAAAAGGAACTAGTCCAAGGCTAACTGGAAAATTAGGCTTTTAGTTGTTTCTTAAATATATTCACTGAGCTCGCCTCCCTAATGTTTTTTGGAAGGTGATTCCACATTTTAATGGCATAGTTGTAAAAACCTGCACCTTCAATTTGCTTTAAACTTGCCTCGGAAAATCTAACAGAGCTCAGGATCTGAGTGATGGTGAAGGCACATAAAAAATATGCTGCTCCTTGACCAAAAAAAGCATTTTAAAATCTATTCTGAATGATACTGATCCATCATCAAACGTCAGCATCTCCATCAGGCACCTGTGCAGAAACACACTACCTGAAAACGTTAGCACTGTGATGAATAAGACTATGGTTGACAATGGAATAAACAATACCACCATTCATACACATTGAATAACACTAATGCAGTAACAGTAAACATAAATATTAGTGTCAACAATAGAGAATAAGACCCTCGAGAAATAACATCTTTATTCTAAAATCATTCTGAATTTTTCTCAAACAAGGCTGCTGCTGATAAAGGAGGAGAATAAAGCAATACTATTATGCCGTTAAAATGGCTAAATCTTTTCTTTCCGATTCATTAAATGAGGCATGATGTTTTATTTTATTTTATTTTATGTTTATTATGTTTTAAATGACATCATAGGACCTTTACTCCCTCATGTGTCAAGCTATTAGTTGTAGATAAAAAGAAAATACAGGTTGTCTGCTTATCTCTTCAAACATTTTGGCTAAACAAGTTTGGATTTATCTCATATAATCTGTGTGCGCTATCAATCAAGTAATGTGCCAGCATCTCAAAACTCTACCTAAGTACCGCCCTCGACTAAATGTACTTAGTTACTTCTCAACTCTGCTGATAATCAGCCACAGCCTCTGTAATCAGCGGGGAGTCGCTTGCATGATGTCAGTGTGTACGCCCTCTTCACAGAGTATTATCAGTGAGCGTCTGTGAGGGGGAGTTTGGAATGCTAGACGGGGGAGGGGCAGCCAGAGTGGCACCAGGTACAATCATTTATGGTAGATGGAACACATTAGGGATGATTATTACTTCAGTATGTTTCAGTCCACACTTTATTCATCCCCCGCTCATACCATTATCGCTTTGCTCGCGTAGGCTTACAGTTGAACTTCAGATTCACACTGATAGAAAAAAATGTTATGCCCATCAACATCTTTCTGTATGTATGTGAAAATATTGAGGTAAGTAGTCTCAGCCTTAATGAGAGTCGGAACTATGAGGGTGTAGTTGGTGTTTTTGGAGTTTGGGGTGCAGAGAAGATAAGGATCATGTACAACACTGGGCCTGCTCCTCTGTGTGTAGCCCTGTGAATCAGATTAGAGGCTAATGACATTTGGATTTGGCCCATCATGCATATGCCCATAGGACCCACAGTACACTGAGTGAGTTAGCCCGGGACCATTTCATCCAGGTACTACGTTCAACAGATCTCCACCCTCAAACACTACTCTAGTTCACCTTGCATCACTCCAACATGCTCGTGAACTGGTATTGAGGGAGAAATACTGTGTGCTGACCAGAATGTAACGTAATCCCCCACGGTGGAAATGGCATCAATGAAGGCGGTGGAGTCAACTAGACCAGCCTATTGCGGGTTCTTAATGGGGTTTCTCCTGACTGATTGAGTAGTTTTGACACCTACTGTTTGGTGGTTTGGTCCAGTTCAATTGGGCGAGGGTTCGTTTCTCACCTTGGTACGAGCTGTTTGGACAGGTCTACACACAGCCAAGACAACCACACTGAGACCACTTTGAGGAGGTGGTTTGGGTCTGGTTCCAAGAGAACCCAGGAATTGACTCAATTTCTGAACCAACCTGCAGCTCATACAGAAGTGGTGCAACTTATGTTGACCACATGACTGAAATACAGTTTTGAAATACAGTTGTAGACATTGCGTCAAACCAAGGATGGATGAAAATGTCCAGAATGCATAAATCTTGTAGAAATTACCATCTGTAAGAATTAGGAACAGTTTACATAATATGTTTAAGTTTTGATGAAAAATGACTCAAATGTGTGTGAGGGACTGTATTTGTACTTTATCCTGATGCCATTTGTCAACATTTAGAGAAGACAGAATCGGTTGTTATTTCTGGTATCTGGCACTTATGACGTAGATGTGGCTTCACCATGTCATGAAGGCATCTCTCTTTCTCTGACAGGCACACGTGCATGTACACACACATTCACAGAGAGAGAGAAAGAGAGTGAGAGGGTGATTCAACCACTAAATGTTCGGGATGTCAGGGGATTTGTGCGCCCCCCAATCTGCTGAAACAGAGTGAGTCAGTTGTGTGCTGCTGCCCTGCTGTCTCAGTGGGGTTCTTCTTATGTGGTCATTGGTTAAATGTGATCAAATACTTCTCACCCCTCTTAAACACTGCGTGGCTCATTTGCACACTGTTTCACTTGGTACACATACAAATAATGTAAGAAAATAAGCACAGAGCTTTGTCTCTGTTATTACACCTCCTCTATTCCAGATCAGTCAGTCATGGCAAACTGGCCAGGTTCATCTCATTATTAAAAGCTTTTTAAGATAAATGTTGATAACATAAGTTATTTACAGTTTGCAAACATCACGGGGTAGACAGGGACTCAAGCCCAGGCAATGCGTCAAATAAACCAAAGTTTACTACAGCAAAAAATTAAGTCCAAGGCCAAAATCAGAAACATGAAGACATGGCAGTGGTACCAAAATCACAACCCAAAAACTCAGTAAATGGTGCACAACTTGCTGGCAAAAACCGAACAGCTCGTAACACACACAGGGACAAAACTGAGACGAACTCGCAATGAACAAAGGAAAACGAGGGGTTTAAATACACATTCAAATGAGCTAGGGAGAAGGTGAGATAAATGAGGTAATCAGGTAATGGGAGATGGAGATGGGAGCGTGGCGCACACAAAGGGAAACGGAAAACAAAAGGATCAAGAACAACAGTGTAAGCAAAGCCGAATACACACAAACACAGGAAAAACATCAAACCAAGCATGATAATCTGGCAACTCTGACAGTTAAAGCGCATAATTCATGGTTCCCAGGATTATTTTGATGGTAAATAAAAGTAGCTGTTCGTCTGTTTTATGTCTGCAATTAATTATTTTTTCACATTTCTGAAGTCGTGTTGAACAATTTATACATTAAAATGTGGATTTAGGAGGCCAGCTGTAGACTACCTTGAAAATCACCATGACTGACACAGACCTATGTGGCCTTAATCATAAAGAGAAGATCTGATAAAGAATCATTTATTAAAATCCCATGTCTGCGTCTAGAATAAGATTGGCGACAGAATTCTTTAGGTTGCTCCTTTTGCAATAAATACGCAAACAAGCAGGGGAAAACATAACTTAGAGGACACCAATACACATACAAATATGCTAAATAACAAGTATTAGCTCAAAAGACACAGCCAGTGTATTGCAAGATCCTGATGAACACACCAAGTAAAGTTAAATTGGAAAATGTAGGTTGACACTATAGGGCAAATGATATCACTGTTATTCAAAATAAGCATTTCTAGCTATGTGCCCAAAAGAAAGCGTTTTGTCCTCAAGTTTTGTCCTAATTATCTTGCTGTCTCCTCTGTGACTACAGTGTCAAATAAGGCATTTCATTAAAATGGGAATTCATTTGAATTATTTGTTTTGGTGAACCAGCCGTAGTCCAGCAAATGAGTCCTCGTGCCTTTTCTCCTGTAAACCGAACTCTGGATCATACTTTGAATGTTGAGCACCACTGGACTGATTTTCACAAATGATTGACTGTTTGCACACTCTTACCATCCATCCATTCTCAGTCCTTAACCACGGTTGCTAACCACCAAGCCTCCAGACTGCTCCAAACCCTTAACATTCGGGGATGATATATGGATTGAAAAGGTAAACATGGAAAGGCAAACAAGTTTCTGCGAACAATAAACTTTTGGTTTGGACAAAATGGGTAATTAAAAAAAAGAAACACGAAAATGAAAGGGTGACTCCAACAACCACGTTTGGGGGGCGGACTCCCATTTGTCTGTTTGACTCGCCTCACAAAACAGTGAGTTAGCCAGACGTGGGGAAAAGATGCTTTGAAAGAGTAACATGATCATTATGCACCACATGTGCCACTGGCAAACATGTCTGAAGCCTTTTCAAAGTCCATTTGTCAACATTTAGAGAAGGCAGCGTTGGTGGTTATTTCTGGTATCTGGCACTTGTGACAAAGATGTGGCTTTACTATGTCATGAGAGCAATGATGTGTGGCATCTTTCTCTTTTTATTTCACACACACACACACACATATACAGAGAGACAGAGAGAGAGAGTGAGCTCTACCCCCTGAACTATATTTTTTGGCTTTATTACATTATTTTCTTGAGAAAAAATGCATTTAATCCTTATTAATCCCAGTTATCCATTATTAAACATTGTATTTTGGCAATGCCTTGTTATAACGTCATAATCCATCCGTCATGTTAGCTAATCTCCATGTTGGTTTCATTCGTTCAGCTTTGAGACAAAGTTTTGTTCTCGCAGGATGAAGAGATCATCATCAATCATTCTTTTAAATCTCAGGATAACTGTGATCACCAAAATATTTGAAGTCATGTGTGATTTCAAATTAGAGTCGTGCCCTGACAAAGGACTGAGATCGTAACAATGTTAGAGCTCACAGGTTTTATAATAACGAAACAGCCACAAGATGCATTATTGTGTGAATGTCCTTTAAAAGAGCTCAGACTTGTTTTGATTTGTGTGTGTGTGTGCGTGTCAGTTAGCTTGCCCAAAACGCTTTCCAAATTTCCATCATTAAACCTACTTTGAATTTGAAGAGAAACTATTCTTATTAATGTTGTGTTTCTTCAGGTTATGTTGTACGATATGATGATATCCCTCATATGACATTAACTATGAATTTATTGTAAATGATGCTATGTTCTCCCAATTAGGCCCAGCCATGCCAGACCTCTCAAAGTACCAACATGCTCAAAACCGCGTTACAGTGGCCCCCACCAATCAGAGTATTAGTGAAGCAAAGCCTAAGCCTGAATATAAACGCAAAATTAGCAAGTCTTCATTCTATAGCACACGAATAGGGAAGACGGGGCAGTGTTTCAGTTCGTCCTTATGCCCGGAATCCTTAAACTGTATTGCAGATACCCTTGCCTCACAGTAAAGTAATTCTGAATGTAAATGGGGACAGCCATCTTGGACCCTCAAAGCACAGAGGAGCCACTGTCTCATAGCAGTAGGAAAGTTAGAATAATATATATGTTGGATGAGGGCCCACTATTTAAGATGGAGCCTACTTCGGGCAGTTGTATAAACCTCAAGGATTTGCAGTGTCTCTCTATGATGTCAAGGACCCTAAATTGAATCACTGTAATAGACGAGAGGGAAGATTGGGAACAAAAAGCTACATAAAATTAGATTTCCTCCTCCTATCAGGTTGCACGCTTTCACTTTCAAACTGGGTTCAACCATTTTTGCCTCGGAAAAGAGGAGAAGAGAATGGGTCCTTGCAGTAATTTGTGATCTGATCACGCTTTGAAATGTTAATAGGACAGAATTTGAATGTGATCCCTCTTCAAAATAAGCAAGGATAGGGAGGGGCATATTGTGATTGGAGTGCTTCATGTTTATGCTGCATTCAGGCTCCACTCTCTGCCTCAGTAAGGTTTACTCTGGCAAGGATGATCCAAACCAGCTCAAATAAAGGGCTACACAGTTCAAGAAATGCAGTGAGCTTCTGTCACCCTGACTGCTTCAGCTGCCAAGCCCTCAAAACACTGAAAGAAAACATGGCAGCCCCCACAGAGACCTGAGTCAACAGGCCTCCTTTCTCTGGTGGATGCCAGCAGCTGTTTTTTCAGTCACAGGAAAATCTATCTGCAGCCTGCTGTGGACGGACACACACACACGCTCACACACACACACACACACACGCTCACACACACTGTCTGAGGTATCAGCCTTTAATTAACCTTCAAAAAACAATCAAAACTAATACACAAGTACAGTATTATTGGTGAAAATTGAACTGTGTGTCAAGTTCAGTCTAATAAAGTTTGGGAGAAAGCTGTTTCTTTTCCCAAGGTTTGTCCAGAGCCCAAAAAGCCAAATCATTCTTGCTGTGAGCTTTGGCTGTTCACTGTGTGCCATACATTTTGTGGTTTGCTCACCTCAGTAGTATCGGCCTGGCCCCCGAGACTCGGTCCTTCTGGACATGTCTGCAGCTAACGTGCATGTGCAAGTGTGGGAAGGACTGAAAATGTGCGCTGACAGAAGTGGAAGTATGCGACATTTGTGAAGGCCAAGAAAAATGAAAGGGAAAAGCAGCAATCCTCGTTGTTTCCATACTCAGCTGACTCCCTGGCTCCATGAAACAATGGCACACATTTTGTTTCCTCCAGGTGCTCCAGTTGCTTCCAGCAATCCAGCCAATCAGCCATCACCGTCTGTGCGCCTGGCTTATGAGCTTGAAGTCAATGATCTGTAAAGCCATATACCACCAGATATATGCGCATTGGTATCTTTTCTACAGTGGTAATATGACTCAGGAGGTATTAAAGAGAACCAAGTGCCCACTGGATTTTATAGAGGCTCTGTCTCAGATGCTGTCTTGCACAATCCTTTAGGATACATTAACAAACGATCTCTCCCTGTTGTTTGAGGGACCTCCATCAGGGTTCAAATGCAGCTGGGGAATTGTCAGTGACTTAACTAATTGACCTGTACAGTGTAAGTATCACAACTTCTCTCTGTGCAGCCGATCTCTGATTATCACTGCACCGGGGCTCACCAGTTGGCAATCAATTTTTCTTACTTAGTTCAACTGAGCATAGCCAATCATGTGAAAACGCTTCAGTGGAAACTCTTCCACAAGGGTAAAATTTGTGACGTGTGTTTGGATTTCTCCCGGCTTCCCACCCTTGTCTGGGGGAGTGTCAGCTGATGGTGTATCAACAGCCAGCACATCTCACAACATACCCTTTTTTGACTGTCATGAACACCTCCTTTTTCTCTTCTGGTAATCCCAGAATTGAGTCCAATCTGCCTAAAAATAAGAAGTGCTCATGAGGGGAGTAAACAGCAGTCTTTAGGCTGTCGTTTTTCACTGCTGACATGCTGTGGATATACCCGGTGCTCCGAGTGGAAAAAACTATAAGTGCCAGTACTCCTGTTGTTGGCATGTTGGGATGCATATCTGCCAGCAAATCATTAAGAATTTAGATTTTCTGCACTGAGTAAACAATACAAAGGCACAATGTTAAAGTTACTGAATGTTATTTATATACATATTTTCTTTCTAAAAAACACACCGGCATTTTAGATGTACGGATGCTGGGAGGCCTATCAGTATCTGTATTGGCCTCTTATCAGCAACAACATTCTGATTTTAATTATAATGGTAAATGGAGTGCATTTCCTTAGTGCTTTTATCCAAAGCACTTAACATTGTTTGCCTCACATTCGCCCATTCACACACACATTCCCACAGCCAAGGTAACCATGCAATTAGGGGTTACACCTAAGCCACGCCACCCAATTATAATTCATTATCATTTTTCAATTGATTGAAGCCAAACAAGGTTGAGTGCAGAAGTATAGAATTTAAGATAAAATAGAATTTATCATCCCGATGGGAAATTTGCCTTAGACTTCACAGTATCTGCAGTATAACAGTATAAACAACAAATACATTCATACATCAGTTGCACATTCCATTCCACATCATCATCCAAGGCCGTTTTTACAATTTGCAAACACACAACAGCAGACAGGTTTTATGCTGTTGAAACCTGTGTTTCATTGACAAACGTCACTATCTACTAACTTGGTTGCCAAAGCTTACAGAAAGTCACACCACTTGTGTAAAAATAACTTCTGATCACAATAATGTGATCAGACACACACACACAAACAACTGTCATGATGCATTCACGCTAACAATAGAAATTTTCTGATTTTATCTTTGTTTTTGCATAATATTCACAAATTTACTTTGCCGCTCTTCAGCACAATGTACATTGTAACATTGTAATCATTGTATTAGCACCCATAAAGCCTTGCCAACATGAAAAGGTAAATCTAGTTACAGCTGTCCTAATAAGCTAGCTGCTAAGCTAAAACAAGGCTTTAATGATTCCTGTCTGGCAGCGTGCCCCAAGGATGGCGATGTGTGGGGGAGGACCGGGTGTAATTTTAGGAGGGAGGTGTGGTGCTGGAGAGGAGCCAGCTTGTGGGCTCCTGGCAATGTTACTGTGCTGCACTCAGGGTTAACCAGCTGAAATGTCAACAGATAAAGGCCCTATTAATGCTTTTAGAAGCCGTTACAGAGAAAAACGTAAAAAATAAGAAATACCGTACTAAATGGTGAATCCTACCTGAGACGTGTAACTTAATTTGTATCATATCAACTTGTGGATTTCCTGCAGTAAAATATACAACAAGGAACAATAACTCAGGATAAATCAGGATGTTTCACTTGCAGCAAATCCAAATCCTCCAAAAATCTCATCAAATTTTGTCTTCCTACCAAATGGCATGACGTGCCAGGACATTCTTGTGAGTTTTTTTTCAGCAAAATGTTCTTCAGCGACTGATATAAAAGGGATGAGAATGTGTGCTGATGAAAAACTGAAAATCAAGTATGGCATTTAAGTTACAATCAATAAAAAAAAACACTTCAATTTTATCAATGTAATCCAAGTACTTTTGAGGAATTGGGAAAATCTGAATACCCTGACTTGTGAATTCTAATTTGCCACTTTTGTTTGAATTATCAATCACATCTGTTCAACTTTTGCAGAAAAGCTAATCCCTTTTATTTTCATTTGGCCTCTGTTGTAGGCTTTGCCTTCCACAGTTTGACAGGTGAACCAGCAGCGACAACAGGATCTCTGTGTAAGTCCATTGTAAACCTGTTGTTTCCGGTTTTGGGTCAGCCAAAAGACTGAAGCAGCCGTGTGGACCGCCGAGACTGCAGCTGATGATGTCAGCATGTCAAATATCCTTAGAAATGAAATTGTCTTTGTCTGTTCCGCAGAACTTAAATATTGTGGCTCATATGTGGATGCTTGCCAGTCTCATCACATCATCTTACGTCTTAGGATATAATTTTTCATATCATATTCTAATTGTCACAGGAGAATATTTCGCATTTTTATTGTCATGCGGGAAATAAAAACGTCAGCAGAGAGCAGCAACACACTGATTCAGCTGTGCTGATACCATCAGAAAGTAAGGTCACTTCAGATGATGCTTGAAGAGCGAGGATGATTCATTTAACTTTTATCATCATTTCGCTGTTCCTCTGTCCTTGCGTCTTAAGTGTGAGAGACTAAATCAACCTTTGAGTTCTCTTTGGAAGGTGGAATGTAAAAAAATGGCAAAGTCGTATAACGCATTTGAGTGCTTCTTTAAATAAATTAACAAAACACAGAAGTACAGAACAAACATGAGGTTCAGGTCTCAGGTTCAGCAGATCTGTATTCATCACAGGTCAAAAACCACATGTCGAAGGTCACACCTGCTAAACCCATGTAGCATCAAGAATCTTGACTTTACCACATCTAAAATTAACTTTGTTGGCTGTTCGATCACAATTTCCAAACGGTAAAAATGGTATTTCCTGAACACATATAATAAATGAGGAAAAGACACAGATGAGGAAACAGTTTATGAGTCTGAATGCAGCCATGGGCCTCATTCATCAGCTGTGTCTGAACAAATTACTTCGTATTCTGTGCGCTTTTTTGCCACTAGTTTGAG
>OMNV01009683.1:0-23598 GCA_900303265.1 Brotula barbata | reverse complement strand
TATTATATTATTTATTTATTATTATTATTATTATTATTATAACAACTAGCAATAATAACAACTATTATTATTGCAGCATGAATGTCCATGCACAAAAAGACGACATATCCACAATTCAGGACTGACCTGACTGACTCATCTATGGTCATTCTTTATTTTACCATTATTTAATCCTTTAAAACTTTTTGAGAACAAAAACCTTTAGAACAACATGAGACAACCAAGATGAGACAACTTAGTCAGGAAAGAACACAATGATGATACAGGAACAGTAAAAAAAAAACAGCGTCCACAGAAAATATGCTGAAGTAGCAATTGAAAAGAAAAATAAAATTTGAATTTTTCATCGCTACATCCAAAATTTATAAGCGGATTTATGTTTTTTTCCCGTTCCATGTATTTCAAAATTGATTTGAAGTCCCCATGCGTGACCGAGTATTTGCTGCTTTGGCCTCCAGGTTTGTTTGTTTCTGTTCTGCTCTGGAGCTCCGTGAAGGCGCTTGCACTTAAAAGGTGCTACATAAATAAACTTTACCTCATTTTATATTCCAGACAATTTCAGCTCAGGCTGAAAGAGGTTCCGAGCTGAGGAGACAACAAACTTCAAACTGAGAAACTGAGAAAAACGGGATTTCATCTTGAGGTTTGTAGAGGAACATCATTTGGTATTATTTGGGAAAGCACTCTGTATTTGTTTCCCATTGAGTGTTGATAGCCTCTTCAGTGGCATAAATAATCTGAGGTAATCTGTCTCACCAGACGCCACTGGCACAAGGGGCGTGAGACGCACTTAGAGCCAAGGTAACACAAACATGTCCACAAGGCACTGAAATCCTGTGTGTATTTTGTCCAATCAGACCCCAGGGCAACCAAAACAAGATACCTGATAAACAAAGAGCACTGAACATAAACACAGCTGCAGAGAGAGAGAGAGAGCAGAGAAATAGAGGTGGATTTTCTCCAAAAATAATATTACAGTACTTTTCAGTCCCAGCAAATTTTAGTTGGAGAGCCAGAATCAAGCATGGCAAAATCCTTGCAATCCTAATTAAAAAATCACATTCCTAAGATCGTTTCATGTTTTTGGAAGTACACAGATCAGTATATCTGTGAGGCCAAACAATCCCTGCAGAGCACACAGTCATCTGCAGGCCAAGAAACACAGGATGTACATGTCTTGATGTCTTCTCGGGTTAGTTCAATCACTGCAAACAGTTTTTTGTCTGTGTGAAATAAGAGTTTCATCTATGACATATAGATGTAATGTCCACACTTTTGACCATTTTCTTTATTTCAGGCAGCATGTGCATTGCTATGAGGTGTCCAATAGATGGCGCAGAGAGGTTGGGAATGTCGACGGCTTGGTCACCCAACATCAACTACAAACGCTTTCCAGAAACGTGTCAAGTTAATTAAAGAAAGACAAACTTATAATATAAAAGCTTTTGCTTTCAAAATAAAATGATATTCTCGCCATATTGAGGCGCTCCAGCACGAATTCAGTAACCTATAATGTTCTCAAGCGGATTTACTATAATTCTAACCGTGTTCAAAAACTCCCTGTTAAACTGTCATATTTTCTTCCTTATACCTTCATTGCCTAGGCCTTAGGTATATCCACAGTAGATCCATTATTTTGAAATTAATAACAGGAAGTGTCTTGCTATATTCTTTGTAACGTGACGCCGGTCTTTCTAACCGGTCTGTCTGGCTTGAGAATCAGAAGCGGTGGATTTAAGTGTTTGGTGTTCGATTTTCTGTGGCTCTGACATAAATTCCTGCAGGTAACAAGATACAACATTTTATATTTTGCACGCATGCAGCGTTTACGTCGCTGAACGTGTTGACTGTCATGACTGAGCGGTTGTTGATGTGGCGTTTTCATTTTTGGACACACTGGACACTCGGAGCTAGAGCATCACGATAACTTGTCGACGGAAGCAACATGTGGTTCGCGATAAAGTCCAAAGAGACACTTTTAGTCATATTTACGGCATTATCGAAACAATTGCGGAGTCTTCATTTAGCATGTTTCAGACTGTTATTCCTGTTGTCAGGCGAGAGTAATTCAAATTAAGTAGCTAGCTAACAGTTCGCTAGCTAGTTAAGTCGAGGAGTCGTAACGGACCCTCACCCAGACAGCATGCTCATACAAAGAGACGGTCCAGAAGTTGTCAGTTTGAATATAACCTCGAATTTTGGCTCACACATTTCAGATAACGCTTGACTTTATTGTTGCTGGGAATTGTCACACTTCCCTTTCGAATTCGGCATTCATTAAACTCCCCAAACAGCTTAGTTCGATTTTACTTGATTGATGTGCACTGATTTATTTTCACTGTGGTTATCGATGAAATATTTTCGAAATGCAAAAATTTCACTGATCATAGTGTGAATCCAGGGATGAGCACAAGATTCCTGTCTGTGCACATGCAGTGTGAACACTGTATCTTATTAACAAGAGCGCAGATAAGAAAAGTGATCCGCTCCAGTTCCAGTGGTGATTGGCCACGATGCCTGTGTCGAACAGGCGTAAACAACTGTTTGCACCGGTTTGTTTGCACACACTCACATCAGTTTTGAGTCACATTTAAATGATTTATACTCAAATTGCAATTATTGAATCAATGAAGTCATGTCTTTGACGTTTCAATTGATTGTTTTACTCAAATTGTTTTTTTTTTTGTTATACCCCTGTTGTGATGTTGTGCGAGCTATGTTGAATGAATTACATGTAAATGAATAGTCTGTCATAGGGAAGTCAGGAGAGACAGATTTGTAGGGGAACTTGTGCCTAGAGCATGGTTTTACCACAGTTAGACAGGCCTGAACTCTCCGTGCTTGGAATATTTTTAGTCTGCTTAATGGTAGGGTTTTGTCCAGAGCTGCATTTACTGCAGTTTTTTTCCTCCCTGCGTGTCTCATCTTAGTTTCCAACCCACTGTCATTGCAAAGACTATTTGACTGCAAAGTCTATATTGGAAAATTGTGTGTGTGTGTGTGTGTGTGTGTGTGTGTGTGTGTGTGTGTGTGTTTGGGAGAGACAGGGTACAGCAAATCAGTCATGCTTTATATCCCGTAACTGACCATAATTACGTTCTTTAGTTACTCCAGGAATACACATCAATAGTCGTAATCGTTGGTTGTAACAGACATAAAATATACAAACACGTACATTTGGCTGTGTAAGACACAGAGACAGTGATACATAATGGTCCATTTACATTCCATTCATTAGATTCCCAAAGGTAAAACAAAATTGCAAAAACAACGTTCATGACCTCTCTTTGAAAATCATGTTGTTGCTCATCCAGGTTCTATCGTACACCTTGTGAGGCGACTCGGACACATCATGTAACTTGGCAGCACTTTGAAAGACTCCAAGCCAATAGAGTGAAATATACTCTCTGTCACACAACATTGATGTGTGAGAAAAGCATTGAAAAATACATGTAAAGGAGACAGCAGTAATGGTAGTGCAAGATGATGGACCGGTGAGGAGAAGGGCAAAAGGGTGCAGAGAGGATAGTTTTATTGTTTTATTACTTATTTAATCATGATGCTGTTGCTGCTGCCATTTTTTATTGCTGTTATGCTGTTGTAATGTTTCTCATTAATTTTTATGTTTCTCTCTTGCAATTAATAGTTGTATAGTTTTTCTGTCGTCATAAAGGTTGTGTTGTTATTGTGAGCATCTTTCTCTGTTTTGTGTCTCTGTAAATTGTAAATGCCTCATCTTGAGCTCTCAGAACACTGGATGGGCACGTGTAACTTGAAAACACTTTATTAATCAAACAAATTGATTAATTGTGAGATTAATCAATAACAAAAATGTATCTCATACATTATTTATTTATTTATTTCATTATCTTGTGCATTTGTAAGCTCACTGACTTTTCGTGTCTAGACTGCAGGGCTGGGGGGTGGTGTGGATGGCTGACGGACAAGGACGCGGACCAATCACCTGACAGGATGCTAGCTCGTAACCGTTTCCTTCTCCTGGTCGTGGTGGGTGCGGCAGTGCTGGCCATCGTCAGCCTCAGCCTCCAGTTCTGTAAGTGTATGTTTGCATTTAACAGATTTATTCTCTCTCTGGGACATTGTGCTGATTTGGTTGCAAATAAACAATCGTGCTCAATGGAGGAGTTTCGTTCCTCCTCAAGGGAACCTATTCATAACATACAGAGTCAAGTTCTTCCTGATATCTGAAAAAAAATATTGCACTGTCGGCATGCCTATATGGATACATACTATGTAATGTATACTTGAACACAATATAGACCTTTTCCTATTAAGTCATTGTCTGGCATCTCCTGTTGGGATTGTCTGCACAATGTGTCCCTGCCAGACTAAGTGAATGCAAGGAAACTACCGCTCAATAAATGGAGACAGGCTTCCCTGCAATGGATGAGATTTGCAAACCTTAGAAGCATTATTGGGAAAACATCGGATAATGAAGCAGACGGGCATGTGGTGCAATCGCTAGTATTAATATCTGTGTGGCGTGTGTGAAGATTATATGATTTTACTCTTGATTCCTGCAAATCACTGGCATTAAAGTGTTTTTAGTGATCACTGGCTTGTGTTTGGACAAGGATGAGACTTGTAAATCATGCTTGGGCACACACAGAATTACATTGGAGTTTATTCTGTTGAAGTGCGTGTTTTAGACTACATCTCAGCCATAATTTTCAGTTATCTTTGATAAGACATTGACCACATTTTGCACCCAACTGTAAAAACCCAGGATGCTGACATTGTTTTGCTCTCAGTTCCTCCGGTCTGCTTGTTTGCTACTTGTGTGAACTGTTTGCCCTTCTCCGCTGTTACATATTGCATACACTTGTGTAATATGTGCTTGACCCTGTTCAAGGAGGGAAGTAATTATTGCTTTCGTACCAAACCGACTCATCTCTCCAGCTCTATAATCTGTGAAAAAAGGCTCAAATCTGATGAAAGAGATTGCCTTTAACTAAACCACCCCTCTATAATTGGAAGGAGGCATTTGCATACATGGCTGACATCAAGATGTGTACTCTCTCCTGTTTAGTCTCCTGATAAGCTGCTTTTTCACTTCAGGGATGTATTCTACATTGTTTAATGTAGGTGGGTTCACGTTCAACACTGCCCTCACTTCATTTTTGATCAGTACTGTTGTTGATAAAAAGCTGCTGTCATCATTTATTCATCAAAGAGAGTAGCATTTGAGCCATTATCCAGCTGGGTGATAAAAATGTATGGGATTTGTCTACGTGTTTAATAGATTGTCAACTGCTACTTTGATATTCTATTTCAGTTTATAGTATATAAACTATATATATATATATATATATTAGAGGCCCTGCAGAAAGAAGAGCAGAGAGAGTGGCTACAGGGGAGGGAGAGAGGGAACGGATGGTGCAGAAACACAGAGAAAGGAAACTATTTTGAGCTGTCGGTGCAGTGAAGGAGAAAGGAAAGCAGAGTATGGGAGGGAAATATGTGCTGCTGGAGCTGCAGGTGCTGATGTCATGGATGATATGAAGGGTGAAATGCAAAGGGAGATGGAGAGCAAAAGACAGGGGGGGGGCACAAACCTACACTTACTGTGCCCTCAGAAAGTATCCAGACCCCTTCACTTTGTCCATTCTTTTTTCCATTAACTTCCCAGAGGCAGGATTTGTTAATGGGAAACTGTCCTCCCAGTAGGAAAGAACTTTGGAACAGTCCAAAGTATGGTAGCACTTCACTCATCCGCATGGGTCGAAGTCCGAATGTTGGATATGGATACCTGAGCTGGTTCGATATCATATCTTCTAAAATAAAACAGTTTGATCCAAAACTGATGAGAATAATACATTAAAGATTTGTAACTGATCAAATGTGATAAAGCCCTACTGCACACCAGATACTGTTGAGTGAGTGACAGAAGGAACAGACACATAGGGCGACAGATAGAAGTTGTTTTTTTCCCGTCTCTGTGAATCTATCTCTCCAAGACACAGAGACAAGTCAGTCACCCTCCTAGTCACATCAACAGGCCTTGTAGAAATTCCAATTCAGATAAGCTGACACAATTAAATGCTTTGCAAGTAGATTAATAAGTTAGCTGGATGTAACAGTTGATGATTTGACATCATCCTGTATGTGTCTGTTCCTTGAAGTAGAAAGCCACGTGTAGTTGGCATCTCTGCCATGCTACATGTTGGTGAACTCAAGCCTCAAAAATGAGAATTCCAAATTTGATTATAGGGTCGGCTAGACTGTCTTGCGTACCCCAAATCAGTCTTTTATAGAGAGGTACCACTTCAGTCAGCGAGGGACTGATTACTAGTCTAGTGTGCTGCAAGTTTCATCTAAAATTGCAAAGAATGAAAGAGAACAGGATCACGTAGATGCAGTTTAGATGCAGAAGTATTTGTTTCAGGTCCCAACAAAAACTGGCTGATTGTGGAGTCCACTGTGGATGTAGCTACCATTGTCATTATCTGCCAATTTTAGCTAATTTATGATCAAGTTCTCAGGTGCGTTGAAAGAACTGAATTAAAGGTGCAGTCTTTTTACAAAATACATTTTGTCGAATTTTCGGAAACCTTCATTTCACTGAATGTATTATTCAAGTGCCCTGTGAGAAAATTACATCTCTCTGTCACTGCCTTGCTGCTGGAATCTGTTTTGATACAAACCTGTGGACTGAGGGTTGTTGGGCAAATAACATTGCAATTTTCATATTGTAAACATAAAGAATTTGGACACTACGGAGACATAAAAGCTACTTTAGAAGCCAAATATGCAGTTGTAATGACTTTAATTTAATTGTAATTTCCTATGTGTAATTTTGGTGTTGCTGTGATGGTATCTGTGGCACAGGTATATAGCTAGAGGGGTCACTGGGGACGAGAGGTGTTCTAGCCTGGAAGGGCAAAGGGTTTTTCACCGCTGTGGCGTTAATCGATAGGTTTGCCATGCTGATTTGGTTTTGATTTGGTAATTGGAGTTTAAGTCATTT
This sequence comes from Brotula barbata, assembly GCA_900303265.1. Lineage (NCBI taxonomy): Eukaryota > Metazoa > Chordata > Actinopteri > Ophidiiformes > Ophidiidae > Brotula > Brotula barbata. The sequence continues at coordinate 16,610 of OMNV01009683.1, read as the reverse complement.
ACGCACGGTGTACACAATACATGTATTATGTTGCAAACCGAAGATTGGTCTGCAGATTCTGCAACAAATGTAAAAGGTGTCACGGTCTCCTTCTTGTGGTTTTGGTTATTTTAAGGGTAGTGAAACCCAGGGGGGGTGAAAAGTTCACCGTTTGGTACACTGTTCAGTAGTCAGTAGTCAACCTGATAATCAGTAGCTTTGCTGCCCAAACAAACATTAGAAAGGCTTTCATGACACATTCATTGGTAGTAAACTACAGCTGGTGTTGGCCGTAGAGACTGGCCATGGTGCTGTGCAATGCTGTAGCATTCGTGTTGTAGAATGTACAGTCCATACAGTGAACTTTTATTATCTTATCGCAGATGGTGTGTGCCTCCGCTGCACTGTAAACAGCGCTTGTAAAGCTTAGTCACAGCAATAATGTAAATATTTAAACAGTGTGAACCTTAGCATACTGAGTATAGAATCCGTTTATATCAAAATGCCAGAGCAAGGAGCTGATTGCACAGCTGAGATAAAAAAGTCGTCTGTGAACGTTCTCTGTCATCCAGGTCATGGTTGTCCAAGAAGGATTAAATAGAGGGCAACTGGACTTAATAGAAGATACTTGAAGACGTTTTGCCTCATCTCATTCGCCTCATCTCATTCGCCTCAGAGGCTTCTTCAGTTCTAGCTGACACACTAAAACTGTGTTAAAAACCTCAAAATAAACACAGGCATATTCTTCACACAATGCTTGCATTTTAATGAAAAGTTTAAGTTTGGATCACCAAATGTAATGACTTTGTCCATCACATAGTAACTACATGATTTTGGGTGGCTTGACTTAGGGGTTCAGGGTGATCGGCTGGTGATCGAAGGGTTGCCGGTGTGAGATCCCCCGCTCCTCCACTTGGAAGGTCCCTGAGCAAGAGCCTTGCATAGTTACCTCGGTTGTCAGTGTATGAATGTGTGTTTGAATGGGTGAATGTGAGGCAAACATTGTAAATGCTTTGAAAAAAGCTCTACAGAAATGCAGTCCATGATTTATATTTTCATGTTTTTGTAATTTTCTTCGTATCAGTGTGAGATGGAGGGAACCTTTACAGTTTTTGCTGTCACCTATCACCAAATGTTCACTGCGTTATGAAGCCTGTTCACTTATATTTTTGTAAAGATTGTGCATTTTCAGTTGTTAGTTGTTGGCATACTTTATCTGTTAGTGTTTGCTAGTTAAAGAAAGACTAAAATCTCCTTGAAAATGTAACTATTCTCAAGCAGATTGCATGTCATCTGCTGTCACTGACTGTAAGCTGATCACTGTCTTTACTGTAAATGAAAGGCCTTTGTCATTGTGCACAGGCAAAACAGTAAATTGCAAATACAGCAGCTTGCAAAATAAATAAATTCAAAGAAAATCATCAGTAATCTTAGGGCTGTAAGGGTTATTATGATTACTGCTTGCAATACAAATGTTTATCATGATCTGCACAACAAGGGACATGTAATCAAAATGGTTTCACGTGGTGATGTACAAAGAGAGGCTACACACTCTTGGGAATGAAGCCTGTGTAGAGACACCACATGACACACTCATCTCCCCTCCTCAATCTCCGTCTCTGTGGAAGCGTTGACTGATTGACCCACGCTGTTGTTTTCAAAGCCCTAACACCAGAAAGCAGTGACACATCAATGAAATTTACAGCTGCAAACACAAATAAATGAATTTCCTGACAAATGTGATAACCAGAAACTAACATAAGTGGTTTTAGCAAATAAAACTATGTAACTACAGGGAAATTCATGATAAGCTAACTAACCTCCCAACTGTGGTGAGATTTACAAAGTTAGCCCATCAGAGCTCAGAAGGTAACAGATTTGTAACTATGAAGCAAAGTAATAGTTCCTGTTCTTGCGGGTACACGCTGCCATGATGAAATGGGTTGCCTGATGGTACAGATACGGGTGACCACGCAATTGCATGCATGACTCAGGCCTTCGTGGTATAAGGAGCTGAATGCAGCAGTTAAGGAGGAGCTGCGAGTGAGCAGAGAGAGAGTTCATGCTTGAGTCTAACCACTAAAAAAAAACAAAAAACTCCCAAACCACTGCTTTAACCAGTTCGGTGATGATGTGATAAGAGGATCTGGGCTATGTCATCTGATCTTATATCAATAAAGAAGAACACCTCTCAGAACTTTAAATTCAAGTTTGTTATTATCCCAAAGTAAATGTTAGGCTAAGCACACATTAAAATGAACACAGATGGGGACATTGCCAGGAATAAATATCAGATTATGGTGACATCTGACATAGATTTGTGCTTTTTAGGTAAACAATTGTCTCCATCCTGCTGGTCTGTATTCATGATGATAATGTTCACACAGATGAGGAGGTGGAAGGTTTGAGTGTGTGGCTGATTGCAGCGAGGTGTTTGAGGAGGGGTACTATATTTAGCTCTGTGTTTGTGCGTATGGGAGCATGTGTCTACGTGTATAAAGGAGGAGTTCATTCCGTCCAAGTGTAAGAGAGTTGTCATTTATCATTGTCAGACTATGTGTTCATCTTTGCTGAACACTCAGGCTGTGTATGTGTGATACAGCAGAACTGTCTGTTGTGTTTGCAGCATCAAACATGCTGTTGATGGACGTCTAAATGATACCTTTATACGTGCTTATTATTCCGGCCGCATTGGACTGTGTAAGTGTATGAACTGCTGATAGTGTGTGTGCTGCTGTGTGTTCTGTGTGTTATTTTGGTAGTGTTGGGAACCCGGTTACAAAAGCCCCATTGTGTAGGTGACTATGACTGAGCTGGCCTCTAAATTTGTGGTTAGTCTGCGCAAGCGTATGTGTGGACTGGTAGCAGGGTGGTGGAGGAGGCAGTGTCTGGGTGTAGTATTGGACAGGTTCTGGTCGTGAATGGGCTCCAGTGTGTGACTGGACCGCAAGCAAGCTACACACCAGCCATCAGAATGGTCTCTGTGGGCAACACTCAACTTCTGTTCCTCCTCATCGCTGGTAAGTCCGTGAAAAATTCCACGCAAACATGGAAAATTATTTTATCAAGAGTTGAGATGAAATGTCAGTCTTCATCGTGGTTGTCCGCACTCTCTTAACTGGGAAGATCTTACTGTTCCATTCCAGGTTTAGCTCTTCATAACAGCTAGAATATCTTTGTTTTTATTGTAGGGTCTTTTATATGATTTGACTTTGTAGGACTTGCATCATGTCGGTCTGATTTGAGACTGCATATGTATTGCTGTGATCATGATCCATCCTGTCACCTAAGGAGTGATGATTTTTGAAGCTTATTTATTTCAAGTATCCAATGTGTCCTGTCCTGTTCATAGATCTTGTATAGCCATGTCTGAAATGAAACTTGCCCTGTGTTTTATCCAGTATTGACAATGCCTTACATGCCTTTTGCTACTGTTAGGGCATGTACTTCAAAAGTTCAAGATGGTGGCAGTTTTTAAGATGTAGTGCAGTAATGATGACTTGCTTTTAGAGAGTTTAGAAAGCAGTTAAAAGTTTATTGGTCCATTTTCATTTTTTACTTATTTACACAGGACTTAAATTTGTTGATTATAATGCATTTTTTTAAATTAGGACATATTTTTTTTTTGCACATTTTGTGCTCATTATGTATTAAATATAATGGCTTTCCAAACCTTTTGTCCATCCATTCTAATCTCTGAATTTGTGGACTGGTTTATGAGAAGTATACAGTGGACACGGCATAATTCCTGCAAGGTTTTATCAAACTTTGGGTCTGACATATTACATTTCACGGTGGAACAAATGAACATACAATTCTGGAAGCAAAACCAAGTGAATAGTTTCACAATTTTTTAATATGGTGCACTTCATGAGGCAATGAGATACTTTTCCTGTCAATACATGAAACACTGAGGCAAGACATGATGGTTTAGGAATGCTATAGAAATGAAAACCAAGTACCCTTTGTGTCTTATACGGAATCAGGGAGGGGTGTCTCATTTCTCTTTGCAGCAAGATGCAATATTTACACAATGACTTTCATGTGTGTGTGTGCGAGAGAGAGAGAGAGAGAGAGAAATGAGAAATGAGAAGGATGTGCATCTTTCCGAAAAGAGCAGTTGTGTTTAGCTTCTTTATCTCCAGAGTTGGTCTTTTTTTGAATGGACCCCCCAGTTCCCACGTCACTTTTGCTACTACTGGCACATTTCTCTCGGGGGCCCAGCTCACTGGTGTCCAGGCAACACACTTTTAGCAGTGAAAGGTTTGGGGGATACAGTGCTGTTGTCATGGAGATGGGATTGAGAGGAAGCAGCTATTTAGTCTGCCTCACGCTTTCTGCCATCAGAGATGTTTGTCTTTGCGTCACTCTTTAGCCCTTTTACTTTTCTTGTTACCATTTACTAATAACCTCTGCCAAGGAGATTATGGTTTTGGTTGGGTTTGTCTGTCTGTCTTTTGGAACAATATCTCAAAAATCTGCAAACTGCAATAACCACATTTGGCCCATAACTTTATTGAAGTCTTAGAATCAAAATTCCTTGGATCTATCTGTATCCATTCATACAGGCCACGCCCATTTGTGCCCTAAATAAGTTTTCTATCATTAAATTTTTTTTAAGATTTTTTTTCCTATCTCCCCCAACAATTTTGGGTCGGTTGCCAAAACAATGTACTTGTAGAACTCCGTGCACAAAGCATCTTTATGGTCATGCTATGATTGGTTGCCAAAGTTAAATGGGTCATTCTTCAAAAAGTGCTATATTTCATGATTGAATGAGTCTATTGTAAACACTCGTGGTGGATATGTGCAAAGAATGAAATTAACCAACCTAATGGTGTCACCATAACAACAACGGTTACACTTTTGTCAAAACGTTTGGAACATGAGATTGTAAAATCTAAAGTTTGTCGGTGTGTCATCATAGTCTAGCTAATAAACTAAACAGTCACAATCGTAGAACTGTACCGCCGCAGCGAAGGTTTTTACTTTACTTCTCTGTCTTGCTTTCTGCACCCTTTCCCTACAGTGAACCTGATCCCCACCACTCCTATAACGGAGGAGCGACCCTTCCAGTCTGTAGATGGAGGTGTTGGGGCGGTTCGGGGGAAGAGCAGAAAGAGAGTATTCCCAGCTCCTCACACCCAGAACTCCAACCCCATATCTGAGGCCTATGGCTACTGCAACACTCCCAACCACACCGAACAGGCCTGGGAGGGTGAGTTTCACATTTACATACGTCAGTAAGACTGAAACTGAAATCATGTCGACATACAGATACACACATGACTTAAAGATATTTAAAATTCAAGATAATTTAAGTCTAGTATCGCTGAGGTGGCTTTCTTCTCTTTCTTTGCTCTGGCTTGATGTACTGTACAAATCTTTTCAATTTGGCTTCTGCAAGCAATACAGCATTACAATGTCGGGAGATGTGTAGATTGTAGACAAGTCATTTCCACTAGATTGCCTCGTCCACAATACTACAGGTCAATACCGTGCAGCAGTATGGATTGAGTCTGCCAGCTGAATGTTTTTTTTCCAGTAGCATTTGTGTTTGCAAGATATGATAAGCATAGACTCTCATGCGCTGAGTATCCACTGCTTTGAACAAAATCATTAATTTAAATAGGAAATACTGGATTTACACTTGTAATAAATGTTTCACTTCATTTTCTTCAATACTGTGCCTGCCTAGGTAGTGGTCACCTCTATTAGGTCATCGTCGGTTGAGACAGTTTCGGCTGCGTGCATGAACTTCTGAACTTCCTCATCTTTCATATCCTCAAAGACTTCCCCGCCCACCATTTCTGTCAATTCGAAATCTGATTCACAATCTGTCTGCTTACCTCTCCATGGGACATAAATCCTCTAAACTCATTCTATGATGTGTTTTTTCTTGCGGTATGCTGCAAAACTCCCTGAAAATATTCACATGACTGAACTGCAAACTATCAAAACTGCCAATGGAAAAGCTGCGAACGGCAAGGGTTGACTGTATTAAATCCTGATAGACAAGACAGAACTATCATAAAATCTACTACACACCCCGGACACACTCATTTGATAGTAAAAAATGTTAAAAAATTTTTATTAATGAACTGTAAGCCTTTAGAGTTGATAATCATATTGATGGGTTTTTATTTCCCAGGTCACAGTCCAGCCGACTATAAGTTGCTATCTGTCCAGGTGATGATTCGTCACGGTGATCGCTATCCACTCTACTTCATCCCTAAGACCAAGCGGCCCACCATTGACTGCACCCTGTCCACCAGCAGGTATACACACACATACACACACCACAAACTCACAAAGATGTGGTCTCCTGGTGTTATGACTTGGTGTGTTTCCAACTAGGTTTCAATAAAAATCAAGTGAATATGAAATATGGCAAACAGAAAATGGAAATGTATACATTACCTGAGTTCATGTTGGAAGAGAGTGGTTTCAGACTCTTCCATTTATTCCTTAGAATAGTCTACGGTTTGGCTCGTCCTGTCAATATTTCATTCTCAGTTCTGCTCTGGTTTGCTGGCTTTATTTGATTCAGAAAAGTTTCAATTTCTTCCTTAGTCCACTGATCTGTATTTTCTAAGTTTAACAAGCTGCAACCATCTCCAGCCGGGAAACAGCTGGGATATCAAATTACATCACTGTGGTATAGTTTTACTGAATTTCATGTTATTCTACAAAAATGCTAATTTTGAAAAATGTGTTTGAGATCAAATGTTTTGCATAAAAATAGTCAAATGGAGAGGCTTTTAATGGGAATGCTGCTTCTTCTCCTTTCAAATCAAAATGGACAGTAGGCAAAGAGTAAAGGAAACAAGAAAAAGAGGACACAAAGGAGAATAAAAACAGGAATCTTTCAACTGTGGAACAAAGATTTTGTCTTATATAGCAGAAACATTCAGTATTGTATGAGAAAGAAAGAGAACACCTTTAGCGCAAAACAACAGAAAAGGCTGAAGGAAGACATCTAGATGGGACTCCCAGCTCACTGGGTGGGCTTACAGACACAGGTCCAGTCTGAGGAAGAAGCTGTCTTGAGCATATTGTGATTTGAGTCTGTGTGAGCTCTCTGAAAATTACCATCATAGTGAAACCAATGGTAATTGAAAGAAAAGGAGGAGGCAGTCTCTCTCTCTCTCTCTCTCTCTCCCTCTTTCTCTTTCTCTCTCTCTTTCTCTTTCTCTCTCTCTCTTTTTCTTTCTCTCTCTCAATCTATTGCCCATTGTCTATCTGGCTCTTTCACTTGCTCTTTTATGTAGTGTGGTCTGTTGTTGGGGTTCAGATATCTAACATTCACTCTACACAAGACAGATAGATTGCTTGTAACACTCTTTCTTTCTCACACCCTACTGTTCCTTCCTGTGTTATTTGCATGTTTAGTTATATCTTAAAAAACCACAACTGGATTGTGCCAAGTTTCTGTACAAAATGTGTCAGGGGTGTTGGGTGGGTTTGGTTTGTTTCAGCCTGTTCTGTGATATACACACATGCGCTGTGCTATATATATACCACATGTATACATTATATATTCATGGTGTTGTGGCAGAGTCGTTGCAATGTTATCTTTTTATGGTTGATTTGAGCAGTTTGCTTCCTGAGCAGCTGCAGCAAGACAGAAGTGTCACTGTTGCAGAGGAAAATACATTGTGTTACTTAATAACCTACTGCAATGAATTAATTCCCTTCTAATCTAATCTAGTCTTTTGTATAACTCTTACCATTATGACTTCTCACAGGCTCCGCGAGTATGTTGGCAAGGAGAGAATTCTTTGTAGGAATATATTTTGCAAGATATGTGGGCTTATTGTCCACATCATAAGTCAGCACTACCAGAACCTCCCTTTCTTTTTTTATTCAGTTTTAATCCCACTCAAACAAACTACATGCGGTGGATGAAATGTGCATCTGCATCGGCTCGGTGTATGAATCTGACCTTATGACCAATAATTTCCCCGTGACAGATTCTCCTTTCATTCTATACACCTGGGTTTTTTTATTTATTTATTTTTTTTTATTTTTCTTGCCACATATTGACCCAGTGGTCATGCTGTTATCTTTGGCATTGGCTCAGTGTACAGCAAGTTGCATGTCAGCTGGTCTTTCCTGCAATCAGCCCTTTCAAGGTTTCTTCTATTTTGTCCTTGCATGCTAGGGCTTTTTGTTTCTTGTGTTTAGACTAGCCCTCAAACGTAACTAACTAAAGTAAAAAATACGTTGTTTGGCTATCTGTATGAATCGACTGGACCTCTCTTGCTGTGAAAGTGAAATATTGTAAAATGTTCCGAATGTTTTGCCCACAGCACTTAAATTTTACCAATTGCAATGTCAATTTTGCTCTTTTATTTTGTCTCACTGTAGTGTTTTTTCTCCTGAACTCTGTTATCATCATGTGACGCCTTCCTTTTTTCTTGTTCATTTTGGGTTGAATGGAATGGTGGTATTTGGTTCCTCGTGAAGGCTGCGTCAAATCTCAGCAAGAGTGAAGATGGAGGCAGAGGCAATGACATCACTGAGCTACTGTAGCACATACACATAAGGCATTATTACTGGTTTAAATGTGCGTGTTTTACACAGAGGTGGAACATTAACAGCCTATTACATTGATATAACAGTGTCCTTGTAATAATCTAGGTATGTCTGCTTTATTCTGTGCAGCGGCATAATTGTTACCGGGATCTGAGCTACTGTATGATCAGGGTTGAATACTTAAGTAGAGCAGTTTTCGTGTGTTTGTGTGTGTGTGTGTGTGCATTGGCACCATCTTACCGACTCACTGTCTCCGTCTGCGGTTAACTGAGCTCTGTTTGGTGAGGATCACCTCCGTTCTCTCCTTTCTTTTCGTCTACCTTAAATACAGTCATGACTACGTTGCCATCAGCATTTACTTTAATGTCAAATTTGTCATTTCTTTCAATTCTCATATTCTGCTCATATTCTGCTTTTCTGCTCCCCATCTCATCATCCCTATCTCTGTTCACCAACCTCCATTTTCCCTTCATACTCAGTGATAATAATCCCTGTTTAATGTAATTGGGTTTTATAATCCTCAGTTAGCAGCTATCAGCCAAATAGGCCGCCCTGCTGGCTCTTTGTCCAATTTCTGTAGAACCATCCGCCATTGACATTCATCCTCCTTTTATAGTCAGTATGTAGCCACAGCACTCTGATCTGCCTGACGGAGCAGAAGAAGCTGTAACAATGTAACACTCCTGGGCACACAGTGCTGTCTCCCACAGTCCTTTGTGTCTCACAATTCAAAAATCTGTTCATAATCCAGTGTATAATTCAGTGAATATTCAAGTGTGATAATTTAAGAGAATGGCAGGGTTTCTACTGATTCAACATGGAAACAAAATGTTCTCTAAAATAAAAGGGAACCTGTCAGTGAAAGAGCGGTGTGAGGTCAGCATTCGTATTCTTACCACACCTGATTAGGGAAATCAGGTTTTATTAGTCCATCCAAATCAAAGAGGCACCAGCCCTTGATCAAGGGAGGCAAGGCACAAACTCTTGATCAAGGAAGGATGGAGGGAAGCAAGTAGTCGAGGATTGAGAGTGATCTGGTTGCTGCAGATTAAATGTTATCTTTAATGTGAGCATAATTTTAGGGTAATGACAGTAGGGCGATTTCAGTGGTGTATTCCTGAGCCAATCCCTCGCTCATCACTATGGAAACCGTGTGTGAATGTGTGCTCCTCTCTCCAACTGGCTCTGTTAATCTGAGATTGTCGAGTTGCAGCTCCCTCAGATTTGTTGCATTAAATTGTAATCTTCAATAATCTCTAATCTATCTCTAATCTATTAGATCATTGACTGCCTCTCTTCCTGCCCTCATCCCCCTTGTGCGTGTATGTGTCCCACAGCAATGGATGCTTTCATCTTTTTATATCTGTTTTTCCGACATTCCCACCCACACATATTGGATGCAGCACTGTTGCGTTAGAGAGACACCTGGTGGTAAATATAGGAAGTGTTTTACAGTCACACCGCATAAAGATCCCGTCTTTCACTTGACTTTAGATAAAATAGTTGAGGGGGAAAAGTTACTGCCAGTGCCAAAGCCTTTATTCTTCATTGCTGTGATTTTTCTGCAAATAGATAGAATTAATTTATTACCTATGAGGAATTATGAGAATTATTGGGCAGGTCATGTCAAGTTAGTTGAAGTAAAATTTCAAAATCAGTCAGAACTTGCACAGCAGAGAACACATGATTCACAGCACTTGCCAAAATACTGTAAAATAATGTGTGATAGTGCCCCAGTCTAACTGATGAATATAAATTAGTTTTTTGACGCCTTGTGATACAGTATGTTATTATCATGCTTGTCTTCAGAGTTCTTGATAGATTCCATTAAGTCTTTTTTTTTCCTGAAATTCAACACTATTTAGAAATTACAATCTCAATCTCTGTCCCATTTACCAACAGTGGGAGTCTGGTTTTTAACTGGGAGCTCCTTGGTTTTGCTATGTGCAACTATGTGGATATGTTCCTAGATTTTCCTGAATCTGGGTCATGGAGGTATTATTAGTGGTCTTGATATTTAACATCATCTCTGGTGTATGTATACATAATTTTAACTTCTTTCAGTGTTTGCCAAATTCATCTTAACTTAGTGTCTGTTAAATAAGTTGATTTTATATGTTGTTTTGAAAAAACGTGCTGTTTTCTCTTCATTTTGAAATTGAGCATGATCATGCTCATTTCCACTAATTGTTTTCTAAATGATAATTGTTTGTAATACCCCAGTCTTCCTCTTTTCTTATTTCCCTCACCATCTTCAGACACCCTTCCCACCCCCTGTTGAATGCTTTCATCAGTCACATGGGCCAGGGAGGGCGTGGCCACTGGGAGTCACCACTGGGCTCCCTACCCCGTCTACCGAACCACAGTGCCTGTGAGATGGGAGAACTCACACAGACAGGTTGGTAAGGCTGATCTTACCTCCTAAAGGTTATTAGCGATGCTTCAATAGACTGGCTCGACAATCATGTGACTATCTCAATGCTTCTGTCACACACATCACCATAATCAATGCTAAGATGTGTTTTCCTGATTGGTTTATTTGATGTGTTTGTCTGACCACATACTCAAAAAGGCTTAAAAATACACACACAACCACTGCTGAGTTGGAGGAGGATGCTGAGACAAACCCATAATATATGTATGTTTGTTGATGCCGTTTAATTGTTTGCTGTGATGTAACGGTTTTAATTGATTTCTTTGTGGCTTTATTTTGTTGTGCTATTGTGTACCATCTATCTTATGTGCTGCACCCTGCTGTGCTGCGAACGTATGACCAGACCATAAGCATGTTCATTCTGATCATCCAACCAACACTGTACTAAAAGATGTGTATTGAGTCGATGAATGTGAAGAATGTGATCAGTTGAATGGTACCATCCAACACTTAGTACTATTATAGAACCGTTGTATTATTCTACGAGAGGTTGAATGACCAAAAACCGTTTTTTAAGGTTCTGATTCACAAGCGAATGCTTTATATCTTGCATTCCAAACCTTCAGTGGCAGCTCTTATTCTCATCATCATCTTGGTCACAATAATCCATAATCTTGTCTCAACTTTTTCTAGGTGTGGTGCAGCATCTACGTAATGGGCAGCTCTTACACCAAGCCTACAAGCGGCACAATCTCCTTCCTTCTGATTGGTCTCCCCGCCAGGTGTGGATGGAAACCACAGGTAAGAGCCGCACCCTGCAGAGTGCACTGGCCTTTCTCTATGGCTTCCTCCCAGACTTTGACTGGACAAAGCTGACTGTCCGTCACCAGTGGAGCACGTTGTTTTGTGGCTCCGCTTGTGACTGTCCCGTGAAGAGCAGATACCTGGATGAAGAGCAGAGGAGGCAGTATCAGTTCCGATTAGCTAATACCGAACTGGAAAAGACTTACGGCGATATGGCACGCACTTTAGGTCTGCCCACACGCCAGCTCCGAGCATCAAACCCTATAGATTCACTACTGTGTCACCTGTGTCACAGCCTGCCCTTCCCATGCCTCCCTGCTGATGACAGTGGTACAGGCGGGTGTCTGACACTCGCCCAGTTTGCTGTTATTCGCCGGCAGCAGCTAGAGGACGAAGTGGATCGTAGTAGAGCAGGTCTGTACCGTAAATATGCCATCCTGGCCACGTATCCCTACCTCAACCGAACGGCAGCCAAAATGGAGCGTGTCGCTAAAAGCAATGAGGCCGGGCGGCAGCGACGAGCCGGGGGCGAAGAGGTGTTCACGTTATCTTCGGCCCACGATATCACTATGGCGCCCTTGCTGAGCGCCTTGGGGCTAGACGAGGCCAAGTTCCCACGCTTTGCGGCGAGGGTGGTCTTTGAACTGTGGAAGAGTCCCCCAGCAATACAAGGACAGGCAAAGAGAAAAGCTGGCAAAGGTGACAAGTCGAAGGCAAAAGATGGGGAATTGTTCATCCGGGTGCTGTACAATGGAGAGGATGTAACATTCTACACGAGCTTCTGTCGCAGCCACAATCGCAGCCTAAACCAGCCACTCTGCCCTTTGAAAAAGTTCCTCTCTTTTGTCAGGAGAGACATGTTCAGTGTTGTCAATGCTACTTCATACCAGGAAGCCTGTTACAGACGGACGGGTTGACAGTTGGACTGATGAGGCGACAGCTGAATTAATTTTTATCTTATTTTTCCACTTATGCTGATTGGGAAACATATGTGCTTCTCAATTTTACATCTTTTTAACTGTGTAGTTCCTTAGAACAACTGGAGAGACTAAAACACATATTGTAACTTGTCTTCTCAGGCCAGTTGGACTTCTGTGGTACTGACAATCACACTTAACTGTGCAGTATTCAACATGTCTAGAAACATTTCCACTTCAATAGTCTGTTGCCATTTCACCCAAGGTTGCTTGGGAAATGTGTGTAAGTATATTTGTTAGTATATTTGTAAATCAAGACTTTAGTGATATGTATAGCACATAGCCACTTTATACCTACATTCCATGATACCATTTTATATTAAAATACTACTTTCCCTAAATGGAACTCTGAAACTTGAAATATTCTGAATTTATAAATCCTGCATGATTTTTGTAAAGGAAATGACAATTTGTGTCATTTTGGTCCAAATAACACAGTATGACCAACTCACTCAACTCACTTTCTTTGACTGTCAACGTTAATTCATTCCACCAAGTATTAGTTACAGTTATATCTGTTTTGGCATAAGATCAATAACTTGTTACTTGTTTTTTTTTCCTATCTTTTTTGTATTATTTTAATAGCATTTCTTGCTTGTTATGATAGGCATGGTAAAGAGATGCAAAGGATAGGGCAGAGAGAGGAAGACATAGGGCAAAGAAGCAAACAGGGTGGAATCAAACCCGTGCCACTCTACCTGTTGAGCCACAGGGGTTGCCCTGCATCCTGCCCATTCTAAAACTTGACTTCTGTTAATCCATTCCACTACAATGCACCAGGACAAACTGTAAAGTTGCGCTGACTCTAGTAACTTATCTTTTTTTTGCTGAATTTGATCAATAGGCTCATTCTGAAGACACATCTGTACTGTAAAGCACACGTGGGATTAAATAAATGCTCTCCTTGTCTTAATGGGTATGATATGTTCGTTAGCATTTGATATTTGCATGCAGATGTTTTCTTCTGACCAGTTTGCCAGCATTAAGTGTGTCTCTTACATTTACCTACCACTAGGTGGCAGCCTAGTTTCACAGAGCTCATTCAAACACAGCCTGCCCCATCTGCTGTGATCAGTTATCCGCTTTGTCAACAGTGCTGCAGGGGTAGAGCACATAGTCAATACATTAATATAAATGTAAAGATGCCTATTGGAGTTCCCATTCCCCACTGTTAGACCACTCATGTGTCATCGTCATTAGGAAGATAATACAATGCTGACAAGATATCAATTGTACAGCTCATTTTCAAAAGTGCTCCAGCAAGCCTGCCTGTTTTTGTTTTTTTTTTGCCTCCCAGAATCCCCAGAATCAGGAGAGTACTGACTCGAAAAATGCAATAACAAGAGTGAGTTGAAGAAATTGCATTTGCAGAATATGGATATTATATTTATGTCAGTGGGGGACTGTTTGCTAATGAATACAAAGTGTAGCATATATGAGGCAGCAGGCAGATTACAGATTCCACCGACTGTTCCAGTGGTTTTCATTTGTATACCATTTAATCTTGTTAGTTAAGATTTGTTAAATGTATGCATGTAATGAGCTTCTATATGAGCAAATATTCTATTCTGGAAATGTTTATGTACGTAGTATATACACTACACTGCCACTGGATGTTATTGTTTGACAGGAAAGACACCAACATTAGAAAGATATCCGGCTACAATTTGGCTCGTGAATGTCTTTTACTTTACAAAGGCTTCCCTTTAATAACCCATTATGGTTTCTGTGGTGAATTCAAAGCAAACAGTGATGGAATACATTAACAGAAACTGGAACAAGAAATCAGCATGGAGCGTAATGCATCTAAAATGAGTAATAATTACAGCACTATACTGTTTGGAAACCCAAGAATGAAAAGGATGGAGATGTTTAAATTCCAGGCTTTTCCTGGGGATTAATGTTGCGTTTCTTTCTGCTGAGTGAATCACACCCTAAACTTAAGTTCCCATCTCGGTCCCAAAGTTCGGACAAACCGCATAAGTCCATGCAAATTTATTCTCAAACTTTCCCCGGTCACATCCAAGTCTTCTCCCAGGGCCATTTCCCATGTTATACCATGACGTCAGGGTTGTTAATGATAGGAGCTAACCTTCCCTGGTCAGACTGAATCCCCCTCTGTCCTGCTGTCTCACACAACACCATCCCCTCCGGGCCCTGACACCCCTCTACCACCCAAACCTCTGATGTCATCCCGCCAGAGTGAGGCGGAGCAGCAATTTCCTCCTGCCGCAACTCACTCAATCTTTGATGTTGTTATGCTGCCTCCGGCTTTGGAAAGAGAGAGAGACGGGTTGAGCCAGTGAGCAGTAATGACAGATCAAGGTGAAAGCGTTGGGTGTGTTTTTGGTGTGCACAAGCCCGGCGTGTACAGTGCTGGGTTTGCCTGCCTGGCCCCTGAACAATGTCCACTTGATGCTGTCTGTCTACCAGATCCTCTAGACAGATCTTGAAGCACACCCGGGATGTCCTGTTTCGGTAGCTACACACGGCGCCTGCTGAAAAGACGGAGAGATGATGGGAAGACAGATGACCGACAGCTCAGACAGCAGTGATGTGGTCGATGCTGAGGAGACGAGAAGATATTAGAGAGGGAGAGGTTGTGGTTATGGTGAACATTAACCTCGTGGAATCTGCCCTAACTGCCTGTCTCTCCAAAACCACAGTTATTGCCACAGGTCGGAGGAATTAAATAGATTTGATTTCATGTTGCGAAGAGGCTGCGGCGGAGGAACAAAGGCTAACAGGCCTGAGAAAAGCATCCGAGTGTTGACTGGAGGGTTGACACCACCGCCATAATGACTCCAGGTTCTCACAGTGTCCTCCTCAAGCTGTTATTCCATTATAAATCATAAGATATGATCCTTTTGGAGGATGCGTGAGGATGACATCTTATAGGGTTCGCTGTCACAGCTCCTTCTGTCGGTGTAGAGAATAGACTGTTGTCTCATAGCTGAATTGCTGGGATGAATTTAATCAATATAGGAAATCTGAGAGTTTTTAGAAAAGTGATATTCTCAGGAAATATAAGAGACATTCCGTGAGGATGAAGAAACATGAGGAAGAGAGACAAAAGGGTCTGTGTGTGTTAGGCTAAGGGTCAGCTAATTGGGGTCCACAGTGTGTGTGTGTGTGTGTACGTGTGTGTGTCCTGTCTCAGTGTCTAGACCGTGCCACCGGTGTGTTTTCTCAGATGTGAGACTTTTATTAAGCTCTTTACTTAAACAAACACCAGGACACCCACACTTCCACGTATGTGAGTGTACATGGGCTCGAATGTGGGTTGTGTTTGATGCTTCTTGTGCGCACTTCACCTGCTCGTGTGTCTGCGAGTGTGTGTGTGTTACCGAGACGGGGCTCTCGTTAGCTAAAATAATCAGGATTTATGAGTCTCTCTTTGCTGTAAGTGACGGGCCAGCGGCTTCTCCCCACACAGAGGCATTGAGCCGGCCTAATTGAGTTTGGCCATTACTGTCTCGTTCCAATACCCAGGGTGTGTTTAGTCGGTCATCCGTCACAGCACACACGCTACAACAGTTTGTACATCTCTCTTCCTTTTAGTTTGGCTGAGTGTGTCCCATACACCATCAGCAGCAGCACCCATGCCCCTGTTGTGTGTGTGTGTGTGTCTGTCTGTCTGTCTGTCTGTCTGTCTGTGTTTTGTTATGCACCCTTGTCTGACTCTGTGCCTGTCTGTGACGTCTATCCTTAGTTGTTGAATACACTGCGAATGTCTGAGTGTGTGTCTAGCAGGGATCAGGAGTGCTTTTCCAACGTCCTCACAAATGCAAATGATAAGGGCCCTTAGACTAGTATGACTGCAGTGGGAGAGCAGAAAGGGAGAAAAAATGTAAATATGAAACGGAATAGATGGGAGACATACATGCAAAAGACGGAGTGATAGAGATGCATATGAATTTACAGCCAGTCAGAGATGG
>OMNV01009682.1:26143-56502 GCA_900303265.1 Brotula barbata | reverse complement strand
ACTCGAACAGCACCACGAGCAGCTCATTGGTCCAGGTGCTGGGTTTGATACATCTGTCACACTGTGTCAACTTTAACGTTCAGCTAGGACAGCAGCAGTCAACACTCATTTAGTGAATTAAGCTTATTTATATGTGTGTGTAATTAGCAGAAATGTCAGAATTGTGTCAGCACTTTTTGTTGTGGTTACGTCGGTCCATCCATCACTACTTCATTATTACATTTAATTAATTTTCCTTCCACGAATGAAAAAGAGCACAATAGAGCTCACTGCATGCTGAGCAAAGGACACTTTACACGCAACAAAACAGAATTATGCAGGTTTTGAAAACAGCGTTTTAGCCGTAATACGCGGTATTAGAGGAGTTAGCGGCTTATGAGTGAGTAAATTAGTCTTCTTGTTAAGGACCAAATTACGTCAATAAGTAGATATTCCTCCGAGAGAACAAATCAATGCACTTCGCTGGGATCTAGAAATCGTTGTGGTCGTTATCAAACTTTCAGGTGTGATGAAGAGCGTGGCCTGAATTGACTATCGTGGCAGCTGAGCAATAAAAAGCTCTTGCAGGAGGGTTGCAGGGATCAAACTAAAGGCAAAATAAGCTGCACTGTTGCGGCATCCCTCCACCCACACACCCACCCTGCTCACTCACACGTACGCACTCTGCCGGAGAGTGAGCGCGCGCGTGCGTGCGTGCGTGCGTTCTGTGTGTGATGCTCCCACTCGTCTCTATCATTGTCTTATTGTCATTCTTACCCCCATCGTTCATTCAGTCGCTCCGTTCCTCCCACCTTTCAATCTCTTTTTCTCGCCCACTCAGAAATACATGCACAAGCACATACGCACACATGCACACACACGCACACATACAGACACACACACACACACGCACACTCACACACACACACGACTACCCACATACACACACACAGTTGGCACGGGTGAATCCCTGACAAGCAGCATGGTTTGGCGTGGGGTTATGCAAAGAAATACAGAAATCGGTGCTGCAACACTGCCTAATGGTGTCTCCATGGCAACTAAGGGAGCAAGGCCCTGTGATGTGGAGTCAAGCAAACAGAGGATTTTAAACCTTAGCAAAGAAATGAGCTGTGATGGTGGAACAGAGTAGGTTGGGGTCAATTAAAACATTTCAATGCATCCTGCATGAAGGGAGTTAGGGAATACTACGAGGGAATAATAACCAGTTTGTGTCATGTGAGTGGACGTCCACAGGGAAATAGATTTGGACTTTTGTGATCCCTTAAGAACTTTTGGTGTTCGACAGAATCTGAAGTTATCCGCAGAGCTTTCAGCTTTGTTTTTATCTCTAAAATGTTCCAATTTTATGCCTCCTCACACGCTTCAATCACTGAGCTGAGTTCAGAAACAACAAGAACACAACTTTATGAAAATTTATGGAAAATATAATACATTTTACATTTAACTTAATTTGCTACCTTGGACAAAACACCTTTTATGCCCGATTCTAAAATTGCTCCCCTTGTTGTTGTCGTCGTTTCCTCGTGGTTTGACCAGAAGTTTTCAAGAAGTCTTGGATACATTTACAGCTTCCTGTTTACGTCCCTTGGCCCTACCCACAGGACTCCCATGTGACCTCGCGAGTCACCTGACCTGAGGTGTGAACCATTCTCTGACGGTAAACGTCTGTTGACTGCCCACCACTGACACAGAGGTGAAGAAGCTCCCAGTGGTGGCGCTTTGAAGCTGCGCCGCAGTGAAGCGCGGCGTGAACTGGCGTCTGGGAGAGGTGTGAGGGCGTGTCAGCAAACCGCTGGCAGAGGGCCTCGGATTGAGAAGCATCGCGGCTGGAGAGGCTTATTTGGGTGCATGTTTTATGAACCGGGACGTAGCCGTTTGTTCTGTTTCGATGCATGAGTCATTGGACTTTAATACTCCGCTCATGGCTCTGTGGTGAGCTCTGGCACGGCGAAGGCTGCAGTGCAACCTACGGCCCGGACACGGAGAGAAAAGAATCGGAGAGGCGAGAGAACGAAAGGGAGCGAAGGGAAGGCTTGAAACTTTGTGTTTCTCATGCTTCTCCCCCATCAGGAGAGGAGCCCGCTCTGAAGAGGCCACTGTTCACAACCTTGTTGGCATCCGGCATATGTGCTGGTGAGTGTGTGTGTGTGTTTTCTACAGAGAGGGGATTCATGGAGTCAGCTGGACACCGATTGGGCTCAAAGTGGACAGATCCGCTCTGACACAGGCTCAGCGTTTGCACACATGCAAACACGAGCACAAACGAGCAGAAGAAACCGATCGGCCGCGTCCCACCTCTGCCGAACACCACAGCGACCGGTGACTTCATCGAACGAGCCGGTCCACCATCTGTAAGTCCGTCAGCCGCTCATGCGTTCGCTCAGCGCCGTGGAACATTACTTCCAATGGCACCGAGCATAATTGGCGATCCCCGCCGTAAAAATGCCACGCCGCCGTGCCCCGCCATATCTTTCATCCGTGTCAGCTGCTGAAAGGACGAACCGTGACGAATCGAGCTGTGGCAAATCAAGCTGTCACCCAATTCCGTCGCATTCTTTTCCATTCTAGTCAAATGCTCTCCTTTGCAGTGAAGTTCCTGAGGCGGCAATGCAATAAATCAGGCATAAGGACATTGTGTCTTTTTATGCATGCGACCGTTTTCCAGATCGTCCGCATCGCTGCCATCTAGAAGGCCTGCTGGACTGTGACAATACGTCTCCTTAAGCTGAGCAAATCAACGCGAGTGGCCCGCAAACCGTGAAATCTCTGCAAACATGATTGGATGCATCACTGCGGCAATGCAAACAGACATGAATAATCGTCACTCGTGTCTTCAACAACCACTCCGCTCTCTGCAAACCTTCTCAGACTAGGATTTACACAGGATCTTTGTTCCTGACCGCCAAAGACGTCTGGGGAAATGCGAGATTTCTGCACAATCTGGGTTGTTTCGCCATTTTCGCAGATAGTGCATGTTGAGATGGAGAGAGATAATCAGCTGCAGAGTTCTTCCTCGCTTTGTTTATGGCTGTCGAAAGCTCCTGTGAGTCCATTGTCCCAGATATCCCATGTCAGCTGCCAAGAACGCTCAGATTTGTTCTTCCATGTGTACATTCCTTAAAGCGCAGATCTGTGTGTGGATGTGGGTCTTTGTCTTATGCAGTTAATATACTCTGTACACATACAGATATATATATATATATGTACTATACTATGTACAGTATAGGGTATGAGTATAATAGTAGTAATGAAAGTCTAAGTGTACGCACACTATGTACATTTTGGTACATTTTCTAGATTCTCATATAGTTGTGATGTGATAATATGTCGATGACTTAAGTATCTATCTCTCTCTCTGCCTGTCTGTCTTTCTTCCATACATGTCTGCATATATGTCACTTGAAATTAATGCGGTAAATTCTTGAAAAGTTGACTTGCAAATACAGTAAAAACTCTTAAGACTTCATTAACACACATGCAGAGTAAAGCTGAGGCAGGAAGGAAAGAGTTTTACGTAACGCAGAGTCCCTACCTTTCTAAAATTCCCACAGGAATTACTACTCCTGTACCAAAGCTGTCCCACCAAGCACTGGAACCCAAAATCTCATCCCATGGTACGGTTTGTAGCTCCGTTGTCCCAGGGCTCTGCTACACCACAGTTTGTATATTACACAAAACTATTTTCAACTCCAATGATGCAATGAAAGCAGACAATAAATAGATGAACATTTGTACCATGTCGCCCCCTATGTTGTTTGCTACGGTCAAATCCAGGAGCCATCGAGAAAAAAAAAACACACCAACTAGACGAATCAAATCCAGACGCCAGTCAGGACTCATTCATCATGCTTGAAAGTAAAAGTGACAGCTTCATTTTCAATAAGCCAACAGTTGTATGTAGCTCACTGAAACACTTCTGCTTCCTCCTCTGATGCCCTGTCAGGCTGCTGAAAGGAGCAGGTCCACAACAATCTATATCCTGTCATTGTCTGCCACATTAATATTTATTATAAATCTAGATCGCTCAAGTCTGGTGCAGGCCATTGCAATGTGAAGTAAAGCAGGACGAGGATGAGAGATGACTGCTCCTTGGATGTATGTTTGTGTGCGTGTGGTGTCTGTGCTTTATTCGTCCGTGTTAAGCTTACATCATATAAATCCATCAGGATCCGGGGTCTGTAAGTACGCGACAGGAATGAAAAATACACTGAAGAGTTTGTTCAGCCGCCTGATTGTGGTTACGTAGTGAGGATGCTCTTCTCGTGCATGTGTGTATGGAAGCGGCGACACCAGCACCTGTATGATGTGGGCTTCCACGCCGCACTGATACGGAGCATCTTTGCAGCTGGTGGGGATTTGGTGTCTTTGCTCGGTGACATTTTAAGAGAACACACAGTGGTTTGAACCTGAACATCCAGCACCAGGCTGTGCTGTGTGTAATATATAAATCCATATATGAGGCACACGGGCTTGATTTTGAAGTGAGGACAGATGCGACAGATCTCCTGCTTCTTCTTTTCCTGTTTATATATTTCAAACATTTGCATGCTTTAATGTGCAAAAAAAACCCCGTCGATCCACTTCCACTTTGTGTCGATTCGACACCACTGTGCTCGTTTAGTGAAAATAAACCCTTTTATCGAGGGGGTGCACAATCAAATCGCATTTCAGACGCGATGACAAAATCTCAAGTGGCTGCAATTTATTCAAATATATAAAAGTGTAACTGTACCGTTAGCGTGCCTGCGGAGTACAGGGGTAATTACGGTAATCCTACAGCTGTTGTTGGGAAATGCAGCGTGTTTTGAACGGAGAGATTGTGGATGAGTCATCCAGTGTTACTACAAAAACATTTAGGCGTGTGAGACTAAACGAACGGCAGGGACGTTTATTTAATCATCGTTGTTGTGGTTTTATTTTATCCCTGTAATTCCGACACAAGCGATAACCATTTTTTATTTGTATATTTTACATGAATACATACCGCGCTGGTAACACTACAGCTTGGCAACCCATCTGTTGCAGTTAGGGACCGCCATGAAGGTACAATCAAAATGCAAGTGACAAATATTTTTAGCATTAAAATCTACATAATTTCTATAAAAGCACATTGCATTCACAAAAAAAACTAAAATCGGGGGTATGGTTGCGATAACGATCGGAATTACGAGATAATTGTTGTTATTAGCTTAGTTAAATTGGTGAGATATTCAACGTTCGCGTCACATTCGGTGACCGTTTCCCTTTTTTACAGCGGCCACGTGTTTATAAACTCAGACCAGCATAATTAATGTAAGGATCCTCCATACATTCGAACCAAACACGATTTACTGCTAACAGAGCCTAACCTGAAACATGCTGCTCTCTGCCACAGCCTGGTGCTGTCTGCAAGGGACCGTCTGAAATTCACACACACTGTCACACTGCTCTCTAGAGTTGATTTCTGGTGAATATTTTTCTAATATATTTTCTCTCCAGTGTCCTCATCATTATTTTTTTTTCTCTGACAAACTCACCGGTACCAAGTTGATTGTGATGCTCTATACTAACTACGACCAGAAAAATGGGACGTTTCCATTGTGGAGATTCATAATAAACATATTTGTTGATATGACATAACTTTAAAGCCCACATGATCCCTAAACCCCACTCTGTTCTGATTGTTCCTGCTTAGGGCCTGTCAGGACTTATTATGGTATGAGCCTCCATTTTTGCCACTTTGATGTTCAACATAATTGAAGGCAATAGAAATGGAGAAACAAAGGCTACGGCACATTCCCTTCAGAATCACAGGTCCAAGGGCCTTGAATTTCAAGTAATGAGCATCACTTGAGAAGAATGCTGGAGATCTGCTGGGGGTTGATTACTGTCAAGTCTCAAGCAGAGAAAAAAAAAACAAGTGGAGTGTGAGGGGGGTTGTTATTGCAGTAATCAGTAAAGATATCTCACTATGTAAGGCTGTCACAACAAACATCTACCCACAAGCCTGGAAATCAATAACTGGGTAGCCCCAATTCTTCACCGTACAGGCAGAGACACACAGCTGTTTCAGCACGGCCGGGCCTCCATCCACCCACGCTGAAAAACACCATCATGCAGACTAATGGAAGTTACAATACTTTGGATTACGAGCATCTGTTCAAATAGCAAATGGGTTGATAGATGAGGAGCCACTTTAACGAAGCCTACGCTGTCTGCGGGCTGACTAACACGTCGTCTGTTAACGGCTTCGGTGGAAGACAGCCTGTCTGCACTGCAGCAGGGGACATGGACATCCAGAGCATCTCTCGGCTGGCTGCAGTGCCTCCGTGTGCCTCACCGAGCGGGGCTGATTTACGCCCGGGGTGAGAGCCCGGGACCCCAGGTTGTAAATCGTCATCAAGCCGCCACCTACAGCAGAACGCCACCCGATATCTGACGAGGCCGTGAGCGTGAGCGTGCCGCGGACGGGTATTTCCCAAAAGTGGGTGTACGCCACTGAGCTCACAATCGTGCACGCACACGCATACAGAGCGCACTCACGCGCAATAGTTCACGCATGCACACACACTCACGCAGACAGTGAACACATACTAAAAGCACTTCATTCACAAAACACAGATGATGCACAGGCTGCCCACGCAGAGCTCACCACTCCATGAGAGAGTTCGCATTAGACGCATACAGCCGCCCACACACCAGCATGTGCGTGCTAACACACACAAACACACACACACACACATAAGCACACACAAGCACACACACAGTGTAGTGTCCTCCCTCATCAATGCTGTCAAAGAATCTCCCTGTTGCCTGTCACAGCGGTGTGGCACTGCACTCCACATACGGCGCCTCAAGGGTTCCCTCAAGACAAGAAATATTCATATTAATTATAAAAAATGCTCCAGAGGCACACACACACATTCACGGAGACACATTTATACAGCATCTACCACTCCCCAAATCCGGACTTTGACTACATCACGCATGGCTGGTTGTGAATCATACACGAATGAATGAATCTGTGAAAAGAGGTAAGATTTGCAAGTTGCTGCAGTGGAACAGTTTGTTGCAGAGCTCTATGGCAAATATGATGGGAGCTCCGAGAGCTCAGTCGCAAGTGCTGTGTTACAAAAAGCTGATTATCTCACACACACACACATAAAGAGAATTCTGTAAGGCTGACGGTAGCCATATCCCACACCGAACCTGCTTGTTACAACTTCCGTCCGCAAATCATCCGATTAGATCCTCCATACACCTCAAACACCAAAGCCCCCCCACCTCAACATCCCTGTGTCAAATAAACACGAAAACTCAAGGAGCCTGAGGCAGCAGCGTTAACTTACCTGGCACAGGGTGTAAAAGCGGGGGGCATCTAAGAGCACAGGCTCGTCTGTCACACGTAGACAGCAGAGGATCTCACAGTCACATGAGCAAGAGATGTTGGATTAAAGACTTCCTGAGCTCTTCCCTTCTCTATGACTTTCTCTCACATTGATCCAAACCCTGTGGTGATAAATGGAGGGGTGGGGGGGGCCGAAAAAACGAAGGCTGAAAGGAAAGGAGGTGTGGGAAAATGACAGGATGCTCAGATCTCCACCTAGACGAGTTGCGAGCGCACTGTGAGGACCATCCACTGCAGCAGAGCGGAGTAGAGCGCAGAGAGAGAGCGAGCGAGAGAGAGAGAGAGAGAGGGAGAGGGAGAGAGAGAGAGAGAGAGAGAGAGAGAGAGATGAGGAGAGAGAGAGCGATGAGGAGAGAGAGAGAGATGAGGAGAGGAGAGGCAAGCAGGCAAAACAGGCATTTGCCGCTGCTGCTTCTGGCAGCATGGTTGGAGCAAAAATCCTGGACTGGAGTGTGGATCCTGGACTTGTCCCTCACTGACTGTTTACTTGGACAGATGGAGGGAGTTGTGGAGGGACTGGGTGAGAGACAGAGGACAGAGTGCATAGTTTTTAATGTAGCATCAAACAGGCTCTTTCCATGATCTCTCTGTCATCCTGCCTGTTCGTCCATTTTTTCTTCCACTGTGGCATCATCAAGTCCATAAAGAAGTTTGGACGGAGACGTCCCATGAAAAACCATGTCCAAACGTGGAACAGAGACTTTCCTTCCACGCTGGGAGTCTCATTCTTTTCTTCTGTCTCTCTTTGTGTCTGTCTGTCTCTGATTGGCGATGTCTCAATTAGTCAGACTGTGACACAATGCAAACACTGAACACTGTTTTATTCTTGACCCTCATCCAAGATAAAAGTAATGAATTTAACCATGCACTCAGAATGAATGATGAGGAGGTTACATAACATGCACCGGGGCTCAAGTTGATCTGCATATTGCATATTGAGCACCATGTGGGCCACTGTTGGTCATAATATTCATAACATAAAGCCTCAGTAGTTAGAGAAAAGGGTAAAAACTAAAAATTTTAAAAATAACACCAACTCAAGAATAGATTTGCAATATTTCAGGAAGAGTCAAACTGTTACCAGGATGAAGATAATATATGATATTTGTTGAAATATTGTGAGAATATTTACAATATTGAGTGAAAAAAATGTTGGGAGAATAAAGTAATATTTCAAGAAAACCAATGTAAATGTGGCGTTGAAATATTTTGAAAAAAGGTCAAAATCTTACAAAAAATAACATCAGAATGATTCTATTTACAAAGGAAATGTCAAAATACTACAAAATAAAGTTGCAGTATTCCGGATTCGGGAAGCCAGTACAGACTGCTCTCTCCTGTTTGCTCATGTTCACAAAAGTCACACTAACCATTAAAGCTTTTTCATTGAAATATTATGACTTTTTTCTGGCGATGGCGTTGAAAGATTTTTTTTCCCTGCAGTGGTCCTGATATTATACAGTAACGTCCAGCGTTTGTCTAATTCTAATGGGAACACGCTCCAGCAGCGTGGCGCATTCGGCTACCGTATCTATCAATCACTGTTCCGGAGCCACCGGACCGCCTGGCCTGAGTGGTTCTTCCTTGCTGTTACAGGGTAGCAGGCTTTTAGCCGGAGTCCTTCAGACCCGGCGGGGCTCAAGGTCGCTTGGCAGAGCTGCCTGCTGGCAATCCAAATCCTTCAATGATTAACAATGGCAGACAGGACGGAGCAGCTGTCAATCCAGATCTACGGTCTAGACCCGGCCGATCACTGTGCATTGTGACAGTGCTCAACCAGGTAGAGCTGGGATTTATGAGCCTATCCTAAAAAAATCATTCCGCCTTCTTAGGAAAGGCTGTTACATGCATAATAGTGATATTGCCCCCCCAACCCCCTCTGGTAAAAATGTTAAACAGAACAGGGGAGGAGAAGATGGAGGTGAGGAGCCGTCTGGCTTTTCCATAATGAGGTTGTAGCTCTGTCAGAGGGCTTGATAGGCTGACGCCCGTTGGATTAATATTTGCACAGTGCCATTATTTTGCCGCCCTGTTTTATCCTTCTTGTAAATTACTCTCTTTATATTCTCATTTGTCTCCTTTACTTACAGCGCTCTGAAAAGCACCACGTACATAAACGCATTATTCAACTTTTTGTAATTAAAAGCCTCCATACCAGACAGGACGCATTGAATGGACAGAAAGTGATGAGAGCTTAATAAGCTTACAGCTTCTTTCATAGGGATATATCACAAAGTTAATAAACAACATTTTAAGGGTCTGTACAAAACCAATAATGGGTCCAAGTTTGAAAAAGTTTGACAAAGTTTTGATTTCTACTGGAAGTTTGCCTAATATATCAGGATGCATTCAGGGGAAATCTGTATAAAACGACGACCCCAATATATCTAAAAAGTCTGAGAATTTAAAGATGATGAAAAACGACACAGCTTGGAAAAGAAAAGTAACTCTAATGGATTTTAGGATTCTTTTAAATCAGATTTTTGTTGCCTTTGTGTAAGTGGCACACTCAATCATCAATGGATTACTAAAGTGGAGGAGCCCATTACATTCATCCAAAAACCTAAGGAGGCATTAGAGGGGCTTATGAGGGGGTAACAAGGTGGTTAAGGATTTATGAAACAATCAAACTGGAAACACCGTATGTCAATATAACCAAATTTCACATCAGTATGGCATCAACTGCACGCGTTTACTGAACTCCTGAAAGTACAATACTTTTACTCTCCTGCGTCGGGTACATCTCGACGAGGGCTCCCTCTTTGTATAACAAATCTCATCTCACAAAAATATTCATTTCACGGGTCGCTGTCCCATACAGCCAATATCCACGCTGGGGAAGGTATTAAGCATTATTCCCTTCTCTATTCAAATTGCAAACAGCAAAGTGGGGCCTGTGCCAGAGATATCAGCCTCCTGCTGGATGTGGTTTGTCCTTGTAATGAGGTTGCAGACACTGCTAACTATTCATTCCAGCCATTCACCAGCCAGCTTTATCATTGCTCTCCCATGACTCTGGATAAATGACGTCTCACCTGTCATGTTGTGTTGGACCGATGTCCTCTGAGTTGTTTGCCACGGTTTAATGATACGTTTGACAAACCCCAGGGGTCCCACTGACTGATCTGACTCTTATTTTTAGACACACAGGGGAAAGATCTTAATTACTACGTGTGTTAACACTGCAGCAATGACATTATTTACGCAGAACATTGAAAATATAAAAGATGTATTCCAGATGTGGCACGGTTTTCATATTGAGATTGCAAAATCAAAAGGGTTCAAAATCTGGAGCCCAATCTTACAACTTATGCTGTGCGTAAGTTGCTTATTACTTATAAGACTACTTAGTGATTTGTATAGTTTTTTTCTTACTTTATTGTATTTTTTTGTGTGGTGAAGTGGGATGAAGAAAAGCTATTATGGGCACATTTGCACAGCTTGGCAGTTTATCGTGTTAGACGGTCTCAACTCTTCCATTTGGTAATGGTAATAAAGTAAAAAGTACAAAAATTGGGTAAGAAGCACATGATACCATCAATTACTTTTTGTTTTGTGATTTTAGTTTTATCATTGATATGCGCAAAAGGTGTTAGCGATTTGGGGTTATCAAAAAATGTTTCCTAGACCTTTATCGGAAACACTTGATTTGAAACTTGACATATGAACATAAGATGAAAGATTGGGCTTTGACCACATCTGGGCTGAACATCTGTTTATGATGACTGACTACCGTCGCTCTCAGTACGATGCTCAGCCAATTATTAAGAACTATAACTGCAGTATCGAGCCTATTGTGAAAGAAAAAATCCCAACAAAAAGAAGCCACCCAAAGCAGAATCTCTCCGCTAAGACTGGCCCTGATGATAGACAGTTGGAGAATAACACGAAGACAGGACTGTTTGAAGGTGTCCCCCAGTCTCAGTGGCAGGATTTCATCATTTTTTTTTCATCTTCGTCTTTGCGAGAGACGCTAAAGTTAACGCTAGCACTTTTGGCCAACCTCCACGCGATGGGTGTTAAAGTGTTGTGCGGTAACTTATCAGCCAATATTCACACTTCATTTGCGAGCATATAATTATCAATCAACAAACAGGCACAGATGCTTATTTCATCAACTGTAATCAGCCGAAATACAGCATTTCAGAAAAAGATGGAAATGAGAGCAATTCTCTTTGTTGTGGTCTGGAACGCAGCCTGTCTGCTTTTAGATGGAGCGTTCAGCTGGAGAGACTTTCAGGCCGATGGTGTTTACACGTGGACACCTAAACGGGCCGGGTTTGGTGCTGAAAAAAAATGCATATCCTTAACATTGTTTTAAGTGAAATAATCATAAAATAAACTATGCTTTTGGCCTTTTATTGCTCTGATCTTCATCCGACTGAGGTTTGAGTCATTCTGAGGCCTTCACCTGTTCGATGTCTACAGCCAGGTAACCTACCGGGTGGCACAAATTTGCCCAATTTCCCCAAAAAGGACGTCACACATCCGTTTCACATCTCTTCCAGTGGCTCATGCGGTGACTGACCCAGGCCGTGCTCAGACATTACCTGAACGTCCTGAATCGGCGGTAGCAGTGCACAGTGTCTGCACATTGTCAATTAAAGCACTGTGACATAGAGTGTATCCAGGAGGGAATATCCAAGTCTATCAGACAAATGAAATCCAGGGGCTAATTTAATACTGCGTCTGTGTTACTGGCATATCTGGCTCTGCTCGCTGCTTGGATAATGGCTCTCCCAGCTTATCTATTTTCACTGATCTTATTTGCTTCTACATTTAGTTTGTGAGGTTGTGTGTGTGCGTGTGCGTGTGTGCGTGTGTGTGTGAGGGACCACTGTGCTACCTACAAAACGCTTCTTGTGTTCAGCGTGACGTCGAGCCACAGTATTCACACCTGAACGATAAGTGGGACTCCTCGGAGGACGATGACATACACATTTTTGGGAGGGAGGGAAAATAGTTGGATGAGAGAAGGAGGAAGGAAAAAAGTATCTTGGACAGTCCTGGATAACTCCGACCTGGATGACAGAAGCTTCACAGTCAGTATTCACAATCTCTCAAACTTCAGTGTTATTACAGTGAACTGAACTGATCGTCGTACTGCACAGGAGAATAAGCAGCTTCAGTGTGTTTGAGTCGTACTGGTGGACTGATGGTGTCCGGGGAGAGGGGCGACGGGGGGCTGACATGTTCACAACAACTCCAGGCTACAAACAGGTGGACGGCAAAGCTGAGCACGACCCACGTTACTCACGTCATTCCGTTATTTCTAACCCAGCTGCTGCCTCTGCACCGAAGAGGTCAACGCGCGAGGCTTGATGGACGACGTGTGGTCCGCCCCTCGCAGAAACAATGAGCTGAATGTGCCCGGCGCTTTAGGAAACCACAAGAAATGACTCTGAGCAGGTGATTACTTGACTGAATTAAGCAGAGCGATGGATTTTCACGACGGTAATAACACACCCAACTATGACAAATACATGAGCTAGAGGCCTCTGACTGCAAGGACAAGGAAAACAAACAGGACACACACGCACACACATATACACACATTATGAGAAAAACAAACCGTGAGATGGAGCAATTTGATAAAAATGGTTTCATATTTCTTCCACGTCGCCCCTGTTTCTGTTGCAGCGCTCTGTGTCATCGCTCACTCATTGCCACTTTTTCAACATTTGCTTTTCAATTGTAGCAGATGGACGTTTGGACTTTTCTCCCATATATTTACGATGACACGTCTCCACCAACGGTCCCCATCACCTCTTAGTTCTAAACGGTGACACGCCGATGTGACTTCAGCTGATCTGAAGTGAAGTTTTCTTCCTCTTCGTTGCGGCTTTGTGAACATCTAGAAATTCGCCGACGCCTCCGTTGGGATTTTCATCCTTTATTTGTGTGTTTATTTATTTAGAGGATTACTTTTTTTGAGTTATTTGAGTGAAGTCAGAGGCACCTGGCTAAATATTGTCTTGACTTTACTCTCGGTCTTTTCCCTCTCCTGCATGGAGTTTCCCGAAAAGTAAAAGTGGGATAAACGACACTGCAGCATCAGGTCCATCTCACTCGACGAGGGATTGCTTGACGAGGGCCAGACATCCATCTCAAGGCCTGCATCTCGTGCAGTTTGTGATGAGCTCCGTAAATGATGTGTTTGCCCATTCGGAGTCCTGACTCAGCAGGCGTTTTTGTGGCAGCGAGCCAGCAGAAACGAGACCTTCAGCACTTTGTCTCTGATTCATCTAAATCATGACTTCTTTAAAACACTGGTGAAAGGTGAATGTTTATGACCAGGAGAACTCAAAGGTGTAAATCAGAGGTCGGGGCATCATCGAAAAGGTGACAGTGACAGCACATTCAGGAGATCAGTTGAAAGTCATTTTACTGCTGAGGTCACAGCGGTGAATCTTCTCTCTTACAACCAATGACAGGAAATGAATGCAAACGAGCAAAGGCTGAGTCAACTGTCACCTGGGTGGATCTTCATTCAGCTTGCAGAAAACTCAACCATGTAAGGGAATGGTTGAATACATGATGTTCACTCAACGTTATAAGACAAAAAATCCTCAGAGATTCATCCAACAATGAAATAGAGGATCAAAATAGTTTTGTAAAAAGATGTCCGATCTCTTATATAAGATTTTCGTTCTTTGGTTCTAGTCCAGTTTGGGAAATATACAGAAAAAGTCAGATAAACACAATCTGGGGATGCTGAAAAGTGAATGCAAAAGGTAAACTTACTGTATTATTTATAATCCACATTCATGGCATGAAAAGAAAAAACCTCTCACACTGAGGATTCATCAGCTCTCAGCCTCCACAGCTGTTCGGATGACAAGCTGTTTACATTTTAATGAAATCGATCAAATTTAAAAGAGACACATTCCAGATGTTAAAACATACTGTTGATGCCTGTGTGCGAAGAAACTAGGAAAATGCAGTCTTAGTGTAGTCTTGCAAGGAAACAAACACACACACACACACACACTTAACACTTTTACAGCTCTTCTGAAGTTTCCAGGGGCCACTTTGTCATCCGATGTCTGGGAGTCCGGCACGTGCCTTCTTAATAACACTGACATAAACCTTGGGAAAAAACGTCTGTGATGGTGACAAAAAAATATTCTGTCCGCAGTTATCCTGCTCCTGGAAGGGGTGACACTGACTAATACTCTAATACACACCACAAAAAGTGGATGGGAAGGAGGAAAATGAGATGCATTCTTGAGTGACAAATGGCGGTTATTGCACTAGCAAAGACGCAAGTTGTATTTGTGGACGGGACGGATTTAATGAGAGGAAGGCACCAGACAAAGAATCACAGAAATTTTAATATCTCCTGATGTTGGCGTGCTGGGCTTCTGTGAAAGACTTCATGGATTGTAAGAAGTGTGAACCATCTCATTCATCTCGTTCGGTGAGCTCAATAAATGGTGAATCAGGCTATTATACACACGGGTGCTTAATAATACAGGTCTGAGTAATTCCCACACTACTTTCTACTCTATAATGTCAAACACTTCAGATATTATGAACTGAATGAGGTTGAGTCAAATACCTCTTGAATGCTGGAGAATTTCACGGGAGATTAGGGAAGAAACATGTATTCAACAGCAGGTTTAATCTACATGGGTCAGATGAAATCATTGAAGGGATGGTGGTAAATCATACGCACTTTGGGAGGATTTTTTGTCTTTTTCTCATTTGTCTGCGTCTATTAAGATTTTTTACGGTTTGCATCTGACTCGGAAACTGATAACCCTGTCTCCACGTGTTCACCCCTGCATCTACTGAGGTTTAGTGATGAAAATGAAAACAAAGTGGGCCTGACTCAGTGCGGCAGAACTACATACGGTACATTACGTGGCTTCTATACTGTCGGATTCCCTCAGAGGAGTTAGAAAGACAAAAAAAACACAGCAGCTGGCCTGATAACAGGGACTAC
This sequence comes from Brotula barbata, assembly GCA_900303265.1. Lineage (NCBI taxonomy): Eukaryota > Metazoa > Chordata > Actinopteri > Ophidiiformes > Ophidiidae > Brotula > Brotula barbata. The sequence goes on along the minus strand of OMNV01009682.1, from coordinate 41,167 downwards.
ACACTCACACACACACACACACACACACACACACACACACACACACACGTTCTCCCATGAGCTGGAATTTCATTAGTATGATCTGCTGTGTGTATCTTGGTTACACTATTAAGCTTCCTTTGAACTTGTGAAAAGGTAAATTAAATTCTACTAAGTGAGAGAACTGCATTCATAGAGAGCTGCATTGTGGGACATGAGATTTGTTTATCCCCAGGGCCTCTGATGTGAGGGCGATAAACATTGCATCTACAAAGGGTGAGACGTTTAAAGTATTAGGGGCGTGAATGGAACTCTCTCACACGATTTGTTGTATAATTTGCTACAAATTTGCTAACGCACATTTTTAATAGTCACGATTCCGTATGAGACAAAATGTCACTTTTTTAGTTTTCCTCTTTGTTTTATGTACTTGAATCAAATCATAATATTGAATCAATGACACACATCTGGGAAGGCTGGGATCGGTAGCCTGGTGCTCCAAGGTCGAGTGACGACCTCCCCCCCAGGTCCACCCAGCCTGCAATCAGACAGACAGGAAGGCCCACGACACAGCGAAGACCAGACCCAATGGAACCGGGCTGTCACATTAAAAACACACGAAAGCTTTTAGAATGACTATTTAGTGCGCATTTGGGACACACGGCATCATGCCATTGGTGAGAAGGTCGCTACAACCACCTCCAGATGGCTCTGGATCAACAAGGGCAACACGTGGATCAAGGCTGCTGGGACGCAAGTGAGACAAACAAACACAGAGCGCCTGACTTTCACTCATCTATCCGAAGAAACTGGAAAGAGCTACAGAACTCTGTGACGTGGGCCAGAAATCTCAGCACATACGGACGCACAAGATCACTCTGGTTAATATGGAATGTCAGGCAGGTTATCTGATGTCACGCACTACAAGAGAGAGGCTGTACAAACACACAGAGATACAGATACGAGCTCAGCTGAGTCAGATTAATACACAGAGCCGGTGCGTAAAACAGAAATGATATGCTGGCTGATTTTCAAAAATGATTCTCTAGATAAGTAAGAGTAAATAAACAACAATCTCCTCCCCCCTCCCCCCAAAAAAACCTGTTGGAGTCCAAAACAGCACACAAATGGGTTTTTAAATATGCAATGTTCAGTGGCGTGTTCATTTCTTTCCAGTGGTTTTACTTCAGGGAGGTTATAAGTCAGCATCGGAGGAGCAGCAAACACACTCACATTCCAGCAGGATTTATGCAAGCACTCAAATCTGTTTCTGAGGGACAAACTTTCGTCAAACAGCTTTTTGTTTTAGATCTATTCAGCATAATGGAGTGTATCACAGCCATAATCGCTAAAGGGACCTTATTAAGTGTGATTATTGGTATGACAGTGATAGAGTAGGTACAAGGCTCAGCTGAGCGCCGCCAGCACCACCAAAGTAACCATAATCACAGCAAAGAACACCCAAACGATATGAGAGGCTTTATAATAGAGTTACCGATGTTTGTGAATGTGTACGGGGCGGAAAGTTTTCAAAGAAGTAATAACGCTGGAAAGAAACTATGTGCTTTCTGATAATCTGACAGAATAACTGATGACACTGAAGGTGACAGTATCCTGGGGTGTCAAAAGTGTGGCAAAAATGGAGGAGGGCGTGTTTTGGTACAAAACGCAGAACACCCGAGTTGTGAATCCAAATAAAATACAGCACTCTATGTTTTTATAATACAAAAAAATACAGTCGGTGCAATTTTAAAAACATACACACAATTATGAGAAACCCTGCCGATCCCTGCTTACACGTGTTACTCTGACAGCTGAACTGGTTCATGCACAGAGCTGCTATTTGTTTCTACACAGCCAGAGTCTCCAGAGAAAAGATCAGACACCGCACATCACTTCACTGTTCATTTATTATTTAAAAGCAATCTGACAGTCTCCCACTGCCTGTCTATGAAACTCGACTTATTTCTCAAAGTACCTGTAATATCACTTTTTCACATCAAATGAAAAGAGAATAAAGTCAAAACAGAAGGAAAGATAGAACGCATGGATAAATACACACACTCGCGTTGTTATTCTTCTATATTGTTCTCTCAATCCCACCATCGTATCGCTCACCATCAAGAGGAGAGAATCTCTTTGAATTCACGCTACCCAGGTTTCCTCCTTTCTACCTAATATGTCAAGTTTTTATATAGTTTTTCTTCATGTTGCTTGAGAGCTTCGGGTCAGGTCAGGAGCCGATTTGTTGTGATTTGACTTCATAAACCTCAGTCAAAAGGTATGTAAAGAAACTAAACGACGCTCTATGCCTCTCAGTGTCGAGAGACTCGGGCCTGGAGACCGAGGGAAGCCCTCTGATTTCACCTGAGCCTTATCAATGATGCAGACCATCAGAGGGGCGAATGAGGACACAGACGAAGAGCAGATGCAGCTATTAAACTTCAGCTAAACTTCAGCCCTTTGCCAGGATGTGGCCTTTGATGAGAAGGAAAACATTTCATTTTATGGCACTCTTCCTTGGCGCCACTTCACCACTGCAGCGTCCAAATCTCATTTTCTGAGATGAACACGGAATACAAACACGTAAGTGATGTTCGAAACAACAAGGTCTTCAAGCGCTCCGTTCTACACTTCAGGACTGTCATTTCTCCCCCGATGCTCTCCATTTCTGAAGCTATAACGTGAGGATGCGTGGAATATGTATTTCTTTAGATACCATTGTTCATATAAATGATTGATGCTACTTGTTTCGGTGTAACCGCGGCGATACACCTCCTGCTGTCACTGACGGCGGCTGAAATATGTCTTCCTAGATGCTCCCTTCTAAAATATTAAGCAGTTCAGACAGTGTTAGTGTCTCCCCCGCACTGCCGCTTCTTCTCCTGTGTTTTCATGCCACCATCAAAACACACTGGGCTGCGCCTGTGCGACCCTCCTTCCCCCACACAGTCTGTCTTTCCCTCCTTCTCCTCTGTCCTGCAGTCCCTCTCTCTGCCCGTCTCTACCCCCTCCTGTGCTCTCATGCCGATCCGCCTGTTCATCTCGCAGCCCAAATGGCACCAGGCAAAGCAGACGGCAGGCAACACTCACAGTATCGCAACGCAACAGCCCATTTTAGTCTGAGTTCCGGCTGATAGGCTTTTAAGCGAAGGATTAATCTTTTAGAAGGTCTTGAGAGCTGAGGGCAAAGGGGCGTGCTGGGGCGTCGCGAGAGGAATACGGCGGTGATATAGGTGAAACCATTCTGTTCGTCCTCGTAAAACTGTAACAACAGCGATTTCCATTGCAAAGATGCCTTTGACTCCAAAGACAGAAGGATGCTCAAAACCATAAAATAGCAGTGGGGAGGAGAACCACTGTGTGAGGACTTACTCTAATCCTTCAATTTCTTATTTTAGCCTGGCTGGATAGCAAGGCCACTTTGTCTGCCACGCACTGCTCGGCACTGTCAAAAAACAAAGGGAGACGGTCAAAGATCACTCTCATGCAATTAAGATTTTGACTCAGGGGTCAGATGTATGACGTGCCCGTGTGCATGTGGGCAGATGTGCGTAAGCTGTAGTGGGTGACAAACTGTAAGGTACCAAATCGATTGTAATGTGGCTTGGAATAAGAAATCACAGCTCCCCCATGTGGAAAGAACGTGGCATTAAAAGTGGGTACAGTATCAAACGCAGCAGAACTGCAGTATTTATATAAGGAAAGGACATTTATGTGTAAATCAGTCAAGGGTGGACTCCGGGCAGCAGAGTGGTAGAAACGATGAAGAGTGGAAGAGTTCCTGATAGAAAGCAATGACTTGAAAAAAGCATTTGGCCATAGAACATTATTGAAATGCATCACGCAGCGGAGAGCATTGTTCTTTATCATTTCTCCCAGAGGAAATGGATCTCCAATACCACACCAAGCATTTCGTCTTTCGCTTTCCCTCCCAGAATCCACACAGCCAAGGCAGCATTTTTCACCCCTTGTCCCCCCTTTTGTCTCTGGGCCCCCGGCCAGAGTACAATAGATGAATGGCAGCTACAGACTATAGCAAACTCATGTTCACCTGCATGGAGGCTTGTTTTTTTTACTTAGACGGGTTGGAGAGTATGTGTGTGTGTGTATCTATACACTATTCTTCCGAGAATAACTCTCCACACCTCAGCAGTTTACCAAAATCCTACACCGAGAGCAGTCGCGCCACAACAGCTGATTGTTCTGCAGCTCAATGAGCCAATGGGATTAAACCAGAAAACATCCGCCTTTCTCATATCAGTGAAAAAAAAAAAAAATCCATATTTCCCTGGGTGAAATATGAAAGCAACATCTGTTAAAGAGAGACAGGAATGTGCAAATTTGCTGCTGTTTAGCGAGCGGCGACGTTTCCACGCAGGTTTTGAATTCGTTTCCGTCAGCTCTGTGCAAACGAACGAAACTCTGAAACAATGTCACTGCCGTTAAAACTTCAGCGAAAACAGTTTGATCGAGTGAGCCACGGAATCAACGCTCCTCCCGTGTTTAAGCCTGGTCGCAGCACATCGCACTGTAAGGAGGCAAAATGCAGCAGCCACCGTAATGATGCTGGAAATGACCATTCATCAACAGCAAGCATTTCCACTGCTGCTCCTCTAACATTACCATTATGTTTTCCTCATATATATATAGATATAGATATAGATATAGTTATATATAGATACAGAAGTTATTTCCCTCTGCGCAGCAGCAACGCCTGCTGCAGTCAGCCATGTTTCCTGTGCTTTCACTCCTGGGCCCGGCGCAGAGGATGGGATGTCAGGTGACATCACTCTATTTGCATGACCTTTTTTTAATTTGCATCCGAGTTTTACCGCATTTCATTTTGTCGAACGATACTGTAACCACCTCAAGGGAGCGTGCAACAGATTTGAAAAATGTGTTCGATATTTGCTGTTTCCATCTGGCATTTTCTATTCAATATGTCAGAATTAGCATAAAAAAAACCACTTGTACCAAAGGAGAGGTTGTGTCCTCTAATTTCCTGGGGTTTAGGAGCTCTTATGCCGTCGTTAGTTTCCGGCCTCTTTTCTTTTTGCTGAATACCAGGAAATCCCCAGCCACAGACCCTATGTGCAAAGCAGCTTATTAATAATTAAGGTATTTAAATGGAGTTTCACCTATATGTGCCGACTCAGGTCAACCCTTGCCACTGCTAGGCCGTAATAAAGGGTGCCCTACTTTGATTAATCACCACAACAGTGCAATCGGCCCAGGTGCGGCGTGATACTGGAAGTCCTAATTTGTGCTCAGAAATACTATGAATAACAAATAGAGCCAGCGTGAATATTTTGTGGGAATGCTGATTATTACAATATACTGTGCGCCTACATGAGTGTTCATGCCTCCGGTCCATATTTATCTTTAAAGACAGGTGGAGTGTTGGCTGAAATTAGAATTTACTTAATCTGAAGACCATCACCCCCAGAAATCAGCAGCAGCTCTGCCTCCTCCCCCGGTCCTTCGGTCTGAAGTGGCAGCTTGTTTAAATTCAGTCATCTGTCTGCTGCTGTTGACCTTGCAGTGTTTAGGCAGGCTGCTAAAACCTCTCCAAACAGTCATCTGTGCGCGTGGCTGGCAGCAGGGCTGAAGTACCGGCTCGATATCTGTTGTGATGGCACACAGATTGAACGCTTCATGGCTCCCCGGTCCGCTCCACTAGCCCATACACTCAATGCCGTTTCCCCAAAATGCACCGCGCTGGTAGAATGTGATGTAAATCTATAGCAAAGACCTGTTTGCTGCAGCCGCAGATTCGCTCTCGAAGTCGTGCAGACTAAAGATAAGCTGACTCACAGTGCACAATAGGTGAATGCTAAGCAGTGTGAGTGAAGAGGGGCTGAAGAGGAAAGAAGCAGGTAAAGAAAACAAACTTCAAACTTCAAAGCTACGGTTTCATGACCTCACAGAGACCTTCACAAACAGCTCGAGCTTTCCGAGCGTCATCACATGCTCTTAGCGTGTAAATCACAAAGCTGAATGCATTAGTAAGAATACCTGTACATGAGATGAGGATCAGTGACGCTATGTTCACCATGTGTTGTTGTATGTTAGGTTCATTTCCATTGCTGAGTCCTATTTAGACACACAGCACCATCTCATGGTCTTATTCAGAAATTCATCTCTAATCAGTGAGGGACTGAAGAGATCAGATGTATGAGTGACACGTCATGGTTTGGAGTCACAACTACGACTGTCGTGATTGTGATCGATAAAGATCAAATAATACATCCGTTACCTCACAATTCCTAAAAATATTCTACATCTATATTGCCTATAGGTGTGAATGGGAGTGTGACAGAGTTCATACTCCCATTCACACCTGATTGAGGTGTGAGTTCTCACATCCTGCGCCGGACTGGCGACCTGTCCTGGTCGTACCCCGTCTGTTGCCCAGTGACCACCGGGATAGGTTCCAGCCACGGTCTATCACAAACATGCATATACAGATATAGACCATGATGATGATGATTATCAAAGTTAAGAAAAACAGTCTTCAAGTGTTTCCATGAGACACACAAACACACAACATACTGTAACAACAGGCTACACAATAAAGGCTCATACGGGTTGGGCTTTTTTGTATGCAGGAAACAATACTAAATAAATAAATAAATATATATATATATATATACAATATGAATTGTTCTAAGTAATGCTTGAAGTGAGGCCAGGCCGCAAAGTCATTTTACAGCTGAGATGAGCAGAATTATATACGCTCCCTGACACAGGCTGAAAATGAAAGTGATGAAAGTTGTTCAGTTGGACTTGCAATGGTGCTAGAATTTAATGTAGGAAACACAACACAAACTAAATATGTAAGATGTAGCTGGGGTAACTGTAAGTGTCATTTTGTGCGCTCTGTATTTACATTTATCCCATACTTCTCACCCGTTTCCGTCTTTCACACCTTAACTTTTGATTATGATATCAAACACAGGATGCCAGGCTCTGAAAACAGACTGCAATCAATCCCCGGGTTGAATGTAACCTGTCATCACTTTACACAGTCCAATCTTTACCTAAGATGCATGAGCCATCTAGCTGCCACAATGAACTGCAAAGTATAATTAGCCTCTTTTATACAGATGCTTCGTCAAGATGTCACACAAAGAGGCACGCTGATGCGCAAGATGCATCGCTTCATAACCAGAAACATACATTGTGCATTTACAGTACATAGTGGGCGAAACAGCTGATTAGCAACGATGCAGCATAGTGGCCAAACGAAAGCCCTGGAACAACACTAATGGACTTTCTCTCTCTCTCGCTCTCTCGCTCTCCTCTCTCTCGAGAATCTACACCACATTTTGCTGAGGCAGGTGTGTAATGGTGAAACAACAACTGTCTTAATGAGAGCGCTGAGTATTTCCCCCCGTGGAGGTCCCAGCAGGACCTTATCTGGGCCTGCGTCGTCGGAGGCTCTAGATGGGCGAGATAACCTCCATCTGTCTTCATGACTGTCTCCTCTTTATTGCTTTAAGAGAATTGCTGCTTTCACAAACCCTTCCTGTTCTCAGCCAGAAAAAAAAAACCAACAGACTAATATTTGTTTCTGCGTCGGGGCCTGCATGATTTGTAGCAGAGCGGCTTCACACCACACTAGTCACCATTTTGTTAGGTACACCTGATGCAATCCACGATGGATCTGCCTCATCTTTCCGTGGTAATTTCAAGCTTCAAATAGTCTGCTGGATGTATACTTATTTATAAAGAGGTGTGGACAAAATCTAAGAAACACATTTGAATATATTACATGCATTTGTCTTTCATTCACACATCTGAATCCAGGGTGCAGAGGTGGCGTGCAAAGTTACATCCTTTAGCTCTTCCTAGAGATCCCAAGACATTCCCAGGTCAGAGATACTTAACTCTCCATCTTGTTCTGGGTCTGTCCTATGGTCCCCTCCCAGTTGGATGTCCAGGTAGCATCCTAATTAGATGTCCCGGACAATCTCAGCTCAGCCCCTTTCAATGAAAAGGAGCAGCAGTTTTACTCCAGGCTCCCATAAATCCCCATCCTACCCTCATTCATAAAGCTACATGAAAGCATCCGATGTACGATTCGATGCCTTGAGATTCGGAGGTGCTGCCTTCAAACTAGAGTCAATACAAAAAAATGAAAATAAAAACAAAGCTCAATCAAGCCATTCCTGCTGCCTGGCAAAGCCATTTCCCACAAACAATAAACAATCAGTCTTACTATCATCGGGATCTGAAATGACTCTTCCCTGATGTTTTAATGTGGCTGCCTGCTGGTTTGGTGGCTCTATACAAGTGCTGCAGTGAGTGTCTAAATGTCAGGATTTAACACAGACAATTCAGAAGGAAAGAGTGGAAAATAAGGTCGCTGACATGTGGCACTGTGGGATTAAACCAAACCAGTGCAGCAGCATGACACGCTAACTGTCTGTCTGGCTTAATAAATACAAGACCAGTTGACAGATCATGAAATTGTGTCAACTTCTATCTGGTCAATTCTAGACCTGCGAAACCCTGATGGAGAGAAGATCCCTAATTGCTTATTTTTGTATGAAATGGTACATCATTTTATCAAAATTGTGTTGAATTGTCTGAGAAAAATGTTCAACGTGCCTTCTGAGCAACTGAGATCTGAGAAAAGAACACGAGAACAGACAGCACATCAATAAGGCTGTCGTAATCTGTGGGGAAACACATGTTAAGAGTTTTTCCATTACAGTTGAGAAATAAGCAAACATTTCAACAAATGCCTTATCTGGCAACTTTAGAGGAAGTGAAATTGAAGCTGAGATTACAGCCCGATTCTTTTTTCATGCTCGCTTTGATTCCACAGCTCTTTCCCCCCTTTGCTCCGCTCCCTTACGAACATACAAACACTAAACTTTAACTCAGAGCACTAAATCCACTTGATGAGCTGTGGAATGAGTTTGTGATGGTCGTCTTTTATCATTTGTCCAGTTGGAGGCGTGACTCTGGCTGCTAGGCGATGAGAGCGACACTGACCGGTCTCTACATTAATCTACTCGGCACGACATGTTGCAGCGCTAACTGGATTCATTAATAAAATTATAGCGTGTCCGGGGTTAACGAACAATGTCAGGGTACAAACTGCATTTGTGTGGCTGCTCCTGCAGGAAAACACGTCCGTGAGTAAATGTGTTTTCCAAAATGCCACAAACCCACTGAGGAAGGGGAAAGAACACATCTGCTGAAATTCTTTAATCACCCCAGACTGATGCATATTCATTTTGCCCAAATGTTGCATACTTATCATATTTTGTAGTAATATTCATTAACTAAGAGCAGCTGTTCAAATGTTGGATATCTGATTTTGAGACTTATTTTTCACGCCCATTCTGAGTGTTTAACAGCATCAACATAGCATAGGTCAAGTCCACCCAAAGGCCAGGGGGTGTCATGGGTATCCATTTTTAGTCGATACCGCAAAAACACAGTGGAAATCCTACTCCAGGAAACCATGCCTCTCCCTCACACACACACACACACACACACACTAAAACTCATTTTCTGGTCCAGCACTGGCTGTCATCCCATTCATGCCTGAGGATTTCATTTTTCATCTACAATAAAACTCACTTGATAGATTATTAAAGTAACAGACAAAACTGTTCCTAAAGAAGCAAAAAACAAACAAACAACTGTGTGCACAGTGGGAAACAAATAAAAAGCAGTCCAGGAAAAGAAATATTCCCTGGGACAAACAGAAAAAATGTGACTTTTATTCTTTCATTCCATGGAATAAAATCTTGAATCTGAGTCTTAGAGCTTCAGAGAGTGGCAAGGAATAATTACAGGTGCTTTTGTTCTGAGGGAGCTATTACAAAGGAATGTTGGTAATAAACAGTCTTGGGACGGGTTTACAGGCTGTTTTTATGATAATTTTTAAAAAGCTGCAGAAAAGAATAGGAGTGGGGTGGATGAAGAAGTGACCTTCATCTCTGGGTCCCTCTGGGCAAAAATATTCAATTATATTCAACAAATGTCGGCTGGCTGGAAGTGACCGTTATAAGGGCATGTGGCGTCGATGCCTGGTGGAGACGTTGCTCTGATACACAGACAGACCCAAAGAAAACCGTCTGGTCAGAAAGATCAGAACACTAACAGGCAGTGCCAGGTACAGATGGCAGCATCCTGAACAGAATACGGTTCGGAGCACGGAGCGAGAGGTCAAAGACAGATGAGAGTCAAACAATAGAAAGTTTGAAGTCAGAAATTAAATTATACACAAACCGTGCATGCAATAAGTGGTGACACAGTTTATACAAGGCAACAAATTTCTCTTAAATTCAGACCTCAAATTGGTAGCAGAAAAGAAGAAGAAGAAGAACTCCAAAATGGCATGTTGACTTTACCACCAGGGGCTTGTTTATCTGGTTATTAATTAGATTTTAGCATTTTGGCTGATTTCAACAATAATTCCAAGACGACAAAGATAAAATCTTGCAAAAACAAATTAAAACTGAGTGACTGCTGATATTTGAAAACGTTGATGGGCTCACTCGGTGTGAACGATGACACCAATCTGCATTGATAATCACAACGAGGAGCCAAATGGATCAATGCCGCTTATGCACAAAACAAATTCAAAATTTATACATTCTGTGACCTCCATAAGACGGCAAGGACGACAATAACGTGTCAAAACCTCTGCAGTATGAACACCGTTACATATCACAGGAAGGTTTACAGACAAATAGCAGCATCCCTGTTTCTACCAGCATCCATTGTATAAGTTATTATATTGCAGAGGCTGTAAAACCGGTGGACTGATGGTCATCTTAATGGCTGAGGGGAGGAGTTTAACATGGTGATGGGATGCAGGAAGGAGCAGTCATCCCTGTCACTCTGGAGCACGTAGCTCCCTGCCATCCATCCACTGTCTACCACTTATCTGGGCCTGGGTTGGAGAGGAGACGGTCCACCTTTCTTTTTTTTTTATTTGCTTTGTGCTAACCTGCATCCCAGCTTCCTCTATGATGTCAAAATAATCAAATTTTATACTAAAAGCAAGCACACGATCCTGAGGTCACCTCACTGGACACTCTTCAATCCTCTGCTCCGCCTTAATATTCTGTCCATAAAGCCTCGGCAGAGTGGTTGACCTACTGCCAAGAATTCTGACTGAGCTCCCGGCATTACACAGGGACCGGTTCATAACAACGGCATCCCATAGTCCCACGTCTCCCCAGACGATACGGGCGACACAGTCATAAGCCTCTACCAAGTATATCTATGTAAATGTAACGTGCATTAACATTCAGAATACACGGAGCACTAATCTAACCAATCGGTCGGGCCCAGCAATCACACAGCCATGTGCAATTGTTTGTGTCTCCTGTGCGGCATTTGCATAATACTCAACATTTGATCTCCACTCGACGCCCGGTGTCTGGTTTTCGAGTAAAAAGATGGAATATCCTGTGAACAACATCAATCCACCTCGCAGAATTGAATTTGTCACTTTGTTGTCTTTCATCACGACACCAGAGAGACGAGGTTATAAGAAAAACAAGTTGATGATATTTAATTCTCTGCTTTGAATTTGTTGTGTCTTTTATCTTGACTAATACAATCACGACGAGCTCCTTCAGTCGGTCTGTGCCTGCTGGCTACAAGCTCTCAGCAGATAATGTCTCATCCTCTGAAAACGACATTGTTTTGTGCACGAAATGGTCAACAAAGTGAATTTGAATAGTGGTAAATAACTCAGAGATGACAGAGACAAGGAGACGTTATGAGCTCCCTTTGAACACCTGAGCATCTGACAAATGACTATGGTGTTTATGCCAACACTGCTGTCATAATGTGCATGTGTCAGTGGAGAGACGCGCAAAGATGAATCTTCGAGATACAACACAGAAAGACGGAGATGCCTGCCAGTAACACATGCAGGAGAACAGGTGGAGCCCAGTTAGAGCTTCCTCGTCAGGTGTCAGAGAGCTCCAGGCTGCCAAAGAGACGCCGTCCATTCAGCACGGACCCGTCCCTGATAATGAGCACTGAAATGAACGGCGGCGCTTTGGTCTAATTGCTGCATTGGCAGAAACATACATTGAACACTGAGTACAACAACTGGATGGACTACAGGGGAGCAGGAAGGAGGAGAGACGAAGAAGATCAACAAATTACAGTATACAACGTGATACCTCAAAACTGTGCGAAGCATCCTGTTGTCTTACCTAAAAGAGGACCTGAAGAGGACCTTAACCTGAGGTAACCATCAATGTATTCCTAAACACTGGATTATGGTTTAAATTCGAAAGAGATCCCCAGTGTTTCCAAAGATATCAAACATATTAGGATGGGGAATCTCAATTAAAAAGTCTACAGGAAAGAGAATTATAAGGGAAATTCAAAAATGCCATAACTTCAGATTTAAGCGTTGTCTTCAATCCGACCAATTTTCATGGTTCTGTGCCGAGCCCATAAAAGGTCATAAAATACAAAACAGGCAGAAATATGCAGTTTAGGTATCGGTTAAAAAGTAAAGGTCTCTCTCTCTCTGTCTCTGACTCCCTAATTAATTTTGACCTCCTCTCTGTGGACTCAAGATTGTCTTTACTAATCAGGCCTCAAGTGTTCTATTTATTTAATTTTCCTTCACATGGTTTTTTGACACATGAAGGTTTTTTGGTGAGTTTTTCTTCGTCTTCCTTGAGAGCTTTGGGCTGGGTCAGGAATCTTTTGTTGTGTGGGTCAGGATCTTTGAGTTGTTGGCTGACAAGTTGGGCTATATATAAACTTGACTTGAAATTCTGGGATTTTGTGCCTTTTCTACACAGCACACTCTTTTATTATTGAGTTACTGATGTGAACAGGCCCATTAAATTAATCAAAAATCCTTCAAATAACCCCAAACTATTTGCTTTAAATAGAACTCAATTACCAACTCTTTCACCACAGTGTTTTATGCTTGTATTTATACACACACACATGAATGTGTGCACAAATATTCAGGTAGGCTATCTACATACAGGCCTCGGACTGGATGACAGGTCATTTTTCTACTTTAAAAGCAAAAACTCTAACCCCTCTGTTGACAAAAAGTGATTCTGACACTTACAATAGCTCTGGATGACACTACACACAGACAACGTGTGAAACAAAGTCTGAGGTGAGCTTGAGTCTGACACTTCAGAACATTAGAGCAGAGCAGACAGCTCGCCATTTCTCACCATCACCTTCACACACAGGCACGGACACTTGCCGGCTTTGTTTGAACTATCGAACTCGTCACCTGCTCAACTGATTACAGACTTCAACTTCTCTCCACAGCAACGTCCTCACCCGATCCCCTAACTCCAAAAGTGTCAACGCTGCGACAAAAATCACTGTAAGTCAACGAGTCCGCCGAGGACCGACAAGCCGGAACAGCCTCAGCATTTTACTATCCCCGGATCTCACTTCTGGACTGCTTTAGGGAACAAAACAAAAAGAAGCTGTGAAAGGATCCTGACGCTCTCACACAAAAAATTAATAGAAAGCAAAAGAACAACACACACAAAACTGGGGCATTTTGCAGCTATTTGTGCAAGATTTATGGGAAAGGGGGTCTCTGCACTGATAAACACCAGGCTTAATGTGGGTGAAGAACTACACCTTGCTTTCATTTTGTATTTCCACCTTCCTGTTTTCATTTTTGGCACTAATGAGGAGACGTTCAGCTCCTACGGCGTGATCAGTGGTTTTAATCACAGATTAAGTGTGAAGGTGTGTAGCTGTTTCGAACGAACCATCTATGTGTGCCATTTATGGGCCGTGAGCTGATTGCCTGCTGATGAGTGCACCCACAAGTGTGTCTACTTATGTGTGTGTGGGGCCTGATGAAATAAGAGAATAGAAATGAGAAACAGATTAAAGGAAATTCCAACTTTGTCAACACCCTGACTAAAACACGGCCGCCACGTCATTCTTCCATTGATGAGCCGCTTGGAATGGAGTGACTCAGCTTTAATCAGAGCTTACTCACAGAATGCTCATTACGTGGGGGACAAGCTGAGACAGACAGTCCACAGAGAGCAGCTGTCCTCAGACAATGTGTAGTACAATGACAGGAGGCCCCACAGTGAGGCAGAACACACACACACACGCGCGCGCACACACACACCGATGGGTACGTGTGCACACCAGCAGGACGACTGCAACGTGATTCAACACCAAGGCTTAGTGCTAGGCTAAGCTAGTTGGATGGTTCTGGAAACAAAAGTAAACATGACGATGGACTTGTTTTGTAACGGTGAACTGAGACAGGAGCCCAGACCAAGCTGGGTAGTCCTGTATCATTCCGTGGAAACGATGCGTACAGACCTGCTCTCAGCGTGTTATTAATATTCATACTTAACAAATGAGCTCCACTGCTGTGTGCAATAACCTGTTGGATGACTCAATAACTGTGATGAATCCAAGAGTTTTTAGTTCAGCGTGGGTTGATCAAGTGAGCTCTCAGATGTATGTCGGACTGCGTTCTTCTGTTTGACCGTGAGGTTACTTGTAGGTGAAAACAAAAAAGTTATCTTCTTATTTAATAGAGCCAAAGTGCTGAAACCGGCTGACGTGCTGGACCAAAAATCTCAGCCTCCCCGCTAGAATTTGCCATCTATAGTCACATCGCAACCTGCAGCTCCTCTCACATCCTTTTGTTAACCTCAAAAAACTATCACAATGATAATAATGCAAAATCCTCCAGCACTGCCGTAGCTCACCCAACACAGCAGGAGGAACGGTAGAAGCAGACAAACACTGGCTGCTTGTCACGGAAACTTTCCGGAGCGTTGCACGGCTGGTCGGACACACACTGTCTGCACCTCCTCATATCATGCAGGAGATGTTCACAATCATCAAGTTCCTTCTATTACAATATGTCTCCGTCTCATATTTGTTTACATTCAATTTGGAGCCGTGGCAGTCTGGCTGCAGTGGGACACAGGAGGCCTGGGAGGAAGAGGCCACGTTTCAGAGCTATACACTCTTGTAACAGTTCAGTGAGTACGCCTCAGAGAGAGAGGGGGGGGGGGGGGCGGT
>OMNV01009682.1:0-26123 GCA_900303265.1 Brotula barbata | reverse complement strand
GGGGGGGGGGAGGGCGGTCGAGGGCACAGACTAACAAGAAAGTAGGAAGGCTGAGGGGGAGAGATAGTGCAGGACTCATTATCAACTACAGCAGTGGAGAGTTTAGGGAGACACACAGGGGAGAGGTCCTGAGGGCTGAACACTCTCTCTCTCTCTCTCTCCTGGTCTTAGTTCTCCCTCTCCCTTAGTTCGTCAGATGGAATGAAGAGCAAACAGATTTGCCATCAGGGCCTTTGAGAGCTATCAGAAGGAGACCGGGTCCCCCAGGATGTCTCTCATTGCTACAGATTGAAACTGTGAGTGTCGCTAGAGGACAAAACCTGTGAGTGTGTGCTTGCGTGTGTGTGTATGGGCATACACGTGCACGCTGGACACACTCCGAGAGAAAGCAACAGCCCGCCCGTTAATTATGCGCACTAATAGAGCAGCTGCCGGTTCACTGTCCTGTCTGAGGGATTCACAGCAGGACCAGGCAGGACTCCATGAAGTATGAGGACGGACTGGCTGTGACTGGACGAGGGCCCAGAGAAAAACTCTGCAGTGGACGCGAGCAGCGCTGCTTCAGTAAGCTCCAAGAGACGTTTTAAGTGTAATTCCCCAATATCCCAATTTCTTCTGTTGGAAACAGTTCTCACTAACTTCTTCTGGGTCTGTTTCCATGGCAACGTGACCACCGAAAAAAGCAGAGTTTTAAGTTCTCTGACTACATGTCAAATTAAGGTCCACGTAGGACAACGAGCAGACAAACTACACTCCCATGATGGGATTGTGCTGTGAAGGAAGATCTCATCCTAGAAACACTGACTGATGTTTCAGTCAGCGTACATCTCAAATTTAAGTAACCTTCAAACCTAAAATATTTTGAAGCACATCGTACTGAATGTTAAGATGAAGGACAGAACTTTTACGGCACAAACAATGTTGCAAAATGCTGCAGAATCATCGTATTTTTAGTCTGATGATATCTATGTGACATGAACAACTTCAGAAAACATATAAAACAATGAATCATACGTTTTTGCAATAAGAATCTTAAAAAGCGACGTACAGTGCAGGCTTTCAGTCTGAACGTAATGTACTGCGGCCTTTTTTCTCCTGTGATTCCAAGTGTCAGATTGTCACGGATTGATTTAATATTCAATCTTTTTAAGCGTGCCACTTCCCACAGATAATCGGTGTGAAACAGCATCATTTCCATAATTTTATATCCTAACGTGCATATTTTTACACCTTGCTTATCTCCATGACAGCCCAGATGTATAAAGTATTGTTTGGATTACATTCAGAATGAAGTGATTTTTATTTTATTTTTTTTAAGCAGAAATCGCTAAAGCATTATTTATTTTGAGAGCAAAGCTTCCTCACTCTCTCAAAAAAACATCTTGTTCACCACAAAAATCTCTCCATCCCAATTTCCCCCCTCGTCTTTGTTGTTTGTCATCGGTTCTCTCGTGTCATGCTTCCACATTCTTCCATTCGGTCTTTCTCTATCTTCGTTTCATCTGCTCCTCTCTCCCATTATTCTTCTCATGGTACTTGTCTAACTCTATGGCTTCCTGTCCTGACTGTATTCCGCTGTGGGATGTTACAGGATATTGCTGTTATAGCACTGGGCTTAAAGGGCTGGAGAGCACTGCTGATGTAGTCACTGACACTTAATTGGACGAGGGAAACATTCTGCAGCTCCATGATGTCCATTATGAGAGCAACATTTTGTGCGACGGTAAAAAAATTACATAAGATAGAAATAAAGATTTGTAATCAAACTGTGAAGTTAACAGTGGTCCGTCTTATCCTCTGTATCAACTCATTTTAGTAGTTTTCATGATTAACAGGAGCAAAGAACACAGCAACAACAACTGGAAACCACACTGTCAAAGTCTGCTGACAGCCATGATTTAAGGAATATTTGCAAATCGGTTACACATTGAAACTGTGTTAACACTTAGTAATAAGTAATTATTAGCTACTATTATATTCCAAAGTAAAAAAAACAAAACATGTTTCTTAACGTCAGTCTTCATGTTTCATCAGTGTATTCAGTATGCTCAAGAGATAGTGTGTCTGACACCTTGACAGGTTAAACACCTGATGATCAGATAAGGGCTCAGGAGATAAAGATGGGCAAAATGCAATAAACTGATATTTGAGGATCAGGACTGGACTGGGGTTTGAATGATTTAGTAATTGAAATCTGCCTTTAAAGAGTAAAGAGCAATTTTAATGACAGTGTACATTATTATCAATGTCACCTTAAGTGATAAAGTGTGAAGTTCACTGTCATAAACAATAAATGTGTCAAATTGCTTTTCAGTTTCACAAATCTAAAGTAGTTAGAATGTCAGTAAGTGCTGATAGCCTCCATCAGTCTTCTGCCACCACGAAAAACATCACTGAGCAAAATTCATACTTGAATCACAAAATTGAAGGTATTTTACAAAACTGTTCGGACTGTTTACGAGTGCATCGCTCGCATCAAGGTTGGAGGAGCACAAAGAGTACAGAGTACAAAGCGGTACATGTGTTCCTGTTTCTGTGGGGATGTTACCGGTAGTTTTCGAGGCCCAAGGGAAGTTTAACGGATCAATACTGACGATGTTGCCCATGAAACTAAACCGAGGGGATATAAGAGACCTAATAACTTGCCCTTTATAATGCAATAGTCAGAATGCGTCTCTCCAGCGTCTTTGCTGCAGCGGTATTGCAGTCTAATGGTCACATAATCAATTCTGACTACCTTAAGGCTCTTGTAGCGCATTCTAACATGAAAGATAAAATCCAAAATGAGGTTCCGGTGAATTGCAGAGGTTCAACCTATAAAGTTGGGACAGGAGCAGAAAAAGAAATTCAGCACAGACGTGAAAAATGGCAACGAAATCGTGTAACGTTCACACCGTACTTAACGTCTATAAATAGGAATACTCTGTGAATTTGTGGCTTAGAAATGCTGAGTGATCATCAGCAGGAAGGTTTCTGCTTACAGGGTAGGCTGGGAGCACAGGGACACGGTGATAGAGAGGGAGAGAGAGAGAGAGAGAGAGAGTACGATCATGTTAGGCTTCTATGCTGTCAAGTCTGAGGAACAGAGGGAAGGAAGGAGAGGAAGAGAACATATGTGTATGTGAGAGAGAGAGAGAGAGGAGGCGATTATTTGCGATTGCTAGAACACTGTCCAGGAGAGGGCGCTCATCACTCAGTAGAGCAAAGATGAAGCACTGACTCGCTCTCTCTCACACAGACACACACATAAAAAATGCAGCATATTTATCAGCTGTTGGAAGATAATAATCATCCAACAGCAATTTATTCTTTAACATTCCCAGATAAATCACCTCACACTCCTCTCTCCTCGTGGCCTCCGTTACATGTATCAACTACAGTCTCATTTCAGGAGGACCCACGCTCGCTTCGACAATACTCTCCTCGCTGATGACCTCATCCAATGACAGTGTTAATTCATGTTATCTGTTTAGCATATAAAGATGGAGAGACACCATCCCTACCTCATCCAATGGGTCGAGAGAAGTAACACTGATTAAAAACAGACTATGTAATTTTCCTTTCTTCTGCCAACAAAGACTGTGTTGTCACGGAAACGGGATGCTAATGTATATGGTACAAATTCAGAGAGCAGTGGGGTCACTCTGAGCAACGGCACTACTCTGTCACTGTGAAGTTTGAATTTGCGGATGAGTGGTGATAAGTGAACTGTGGTGGAAGTTGTTTCACAAAATGTGAGGCTGGTTGACGCTCGACTGCTGAGTATTCAACAGAGGCGACGATACAATCGATCAGAAGAACGACGCCATTTTCAGCACAGCGCAAAAATCCTTTCCAAATAAAATCCAATTTACAAGCACGTGCAGTCCTATCAAAAGCATATCAAAAAAGAGTATTCACACACACACACACACACACACACACACACAAACACAGACACACAGGCACACATACTGAACTATAACGAAAGCTTGTTTTGCGTCCCTGACCTCTGTCGGCAGGAATCGCCGCCAGGAGATTTTCTATATCCATATTCATCAGATTATTGTTTTAGTAAGTGGCCGGTCTGTCAGAACACCTTGCTCTAAGACCAGCTGAGAGCTGCACCCATGGGTCCTCAGTATTCATGCCATGACTGCCAGCCACCTCGACTTAACACCCGAGCAACTCAACCTGTTGGGAACGTTGAATACGTAATACGAAAAGGTTCAAACGAACCAGACTTGTAAATCCCATCACGCACGTATTATTCATTCATCCAAATGTTTTTGTATTTTATTATTTGTGCCTTTATTGAATTGTTTTACTAATTCATTTATTTTACCTACTTTACTTTCATACCTCTGAATGGTGCTGCCAATTTGTCGGTTTATCTGCATAAACGCAGATAATCTCGCCTATATGCCCCATCAAACAACAATTTCACGCTGCAAGACGCCTCACAGAACAACCAGGAGTCCACACTCTGCGAAATGAAACTCATAACAAGTTACCATGTCCCTTTGTCGCCAAGGTGGCCGTGCCCTCGCTGTTCTCTTCGGCCCAGAAAGGACACAGTTTGCTTTCTAGCCATGCATCTGTGAAGCCAAAGGAAACCAAACTTTCTCAGGGAGATCTAATTTTTGCTGCCGAACAACGTGCAGAGGAGAATAAGTAAATTAAATGCAGAATGCAAGCATTACTAAATGACAAAATGTCCATGAGTTAGATAAATGGTGAACCGATGCATGGCCTGAATGCCCCTGCGGCATAAGAGAGGTTGTCTTAGTGGGATGGATGGTTTTGGGAGCCCGCGTGCATGCAATCTCATCGCAATCAAGACCAAAAACAAATAAAGACGGCAAGGTTATTGGTTTTAGTGAGGACTGAGGCCAAGTACCTGAGTATATCTCCCTGCTCTTCAATTTCATCAGCAACCTCTTCACACCTGCAATGATGTGAAGAAGCCCATCAACATTACAGGATGCCAAAAACTGTCCCAAACCCCTTTCACTCTGTCTCTGATGTGCAAATGGAGACGTTAGGGGGCAACATTATGTACCATTAATGAGAGCTAAGGAGAATAACATATAGGGATATAGTGTCATTTTCTTGTGACCAAATAGTGTGTTATCATAACTGTTTTGTCAGTTGAATGCATGTATGAAACAGACAAGGTATGAGCTAACACATTTTAAAAGCAGGCACAATAAACACAGAATCCCAACATCGCCGCCGCCACCACCACCCCGAGTTCCACTCACTGACTGGTTTGTTCAGTCGCAGCACTGCGTGAAGGGACATCTGTTCTGTCCTTACCCGTGTTCCTGTCTGGTAAGATGCAGCAATGCTTCTTCAGTATGCCTGGCAACACCTTTGAAGAAAAAACAAGGGATGGGGAGAGACTTTAATACCACAGCAGTTCAAAGTAGATAAATGAGGTAGAGCTCACAGGAAAAGCATCAAGCCAAGCCGCGACCCACAATTACAGAGGAGCAACGCACACCCATTTCTCACACCATTTGCATCTGAAGCAACTGCTCCAATATTTATCTACGACCTTTCTCCTGCCCCCTGATTTGAGCATTGAAGCGCTCAATGATGAGTAGGAGGCTCATTTATAAAACGTGTGTTTCTGATGCAGGCTGCAAAAACAGCCAAAGGTGGGTTAAATGGCGTGTGAAGGAAAATATGATACCCTAACAACCCACAGGGGCGGAGAAGATAAGACAGCTCTTAGCTCAGGAAAAGGATGACGATCGTATCAGTCAATCTGCCGTGGTCACATCAATGGGCCAATTTTAGACGCTTTTCTTTGCTATATCAGCAGCTTTCCTATGCCGGGACGTTTTAGCAGCAAACGCAGAAGCCATTCACTGTGCCTGAGGTGGCCACGTGCTCATCGGTAATGCATGCTTGCTCAGTACATTCTGTGGAGAATGGATAATCTATAAAAAGATGCATATTCATATATCGGAGGTAAACGCCGCTGATTTCTTGCACGACAACAGAATAATTGAAAAACATTTTACTGACCACAAGGCACATCTATGAAATATTACAACAGGAAAGAAAGAAGTCTGGAGAAGATAAACAAAGAGGGGAGTGTGAAGATGGCTCAGCAGGTGTGATCAGCGCGTCTTTGTCCTTGAGTCTGACTGACGGGCTCATTGTTGTGAAAATGACTTTCATAAAATAGTCCGCTCTCCCCCTTTCTCTCCGTGCCCCTTTTCCTTCTGATAGTATTAACGCGCCTGTACATTTGCACGTGGTGGTTATCTCAAGTCTCTCAGAGTTATTTTATTCATCCTCTTCTCTATGACTGAACACGGCTGATCAGATAAGTCTCCCTGTAATTAAATATAGGCCCTACATAAAGGCAAAGAAAGAGGACCGCAGATGTAGAAGAAATTACAAATGAGGGGACAGTCAATGAGCTCCCAACCAAAACATCATTACGGAAGGAAGTCACACATGCATACATGAATGATCACGTCTCATTTTCCTCCTTTACTGGCTGCCTATTAAGAGAAGAGGTGTTTCTGCTACAATATTGAAGATTTTGCTGGTTTGTGTTAATAAATTGTACAATTGTTCAGAATCTAATTATATCGCGTGACCTGGAACAGGAGTTAGACGCCACCGTCGTCGGATCTGGACTGGGGGTCTCTCTTTGGTAGACTGGCTGGATGGGCACGGAGGTCTTCGGTGAAGCATGTTGTGTTGAAATGTCAATAACTGCAAAATAAGCTCTGAAAGTTTTTATTTATGGGAAGCTGGTGTGTTGTTATTTGTTAAGTAAACTTTGGAGGCCTTATGTCGACTCAGAATGGAAGAAGCTACTTTTTCGAGTGGCAAGTTGTCTTCAGAAGTAAACAAATCCGGATAACATGGTTTGCTGACTTTGATGGAGAAAAGCAAGACAACTGTAAACCAATGGAGTATTTATACACTGTGGAACTTGTGATCCCAAAAATTATGTTAGACCACCTTAATTTATGTTGATGTCAATCTTAGTATGGATTTACTGCCTTCGTCAGATTACAATTAGGATTTTTATGTGCCTGTAAATGTACTGACAGAAGCTTCCAAACCGATGCATCAGTTAGCTGTTTGAGTCAGACCTTGGCAGACCCAAACGAAACAAAGCGAACGAAAGCATTGAACTCAGCTCCGTCATCTGGGTAGTAAGATGTCTGATTTGGCCCTGAGATTTAGTCCAGTAATGGTGCTCTCACACAAGTGACCAAAGCCATTATCATCAACGGCTATCAGTTGGACATTGTCGCCGTTCACCGATCGACACCAGGTGAACAGAGCTTCACCTTAGTAAAACGGTTTCCTTTTTGAAATAGAAAAGCTTAAATTTGAGGAATAGTGAAGTTATACTTCTGGAACTAAGATTTGGAGATTTAGCAAGCATCTGGCTCCTCGGAAACGTTCCGGTAAAACACACAACACGTGGTGTATAAGCCTATATACTATGACAGCTTTGACAGCACATGACACCAAAATTGACAATGCACTTGTTACTTTAGTATGTTTTCTATTCAGCAGATGACTATTAATTTCCTGATTGACAATCAATTACTGTCTGCGTACTGTAATCCAGGCCTGCAGCTTCTGCTCAGCGGATAAAGGACTTCAGTGGTTGAGAGATGGCTCAGCAAAGAAGAAAGATAGTATTTGGCTGGTAGTGACTCAAACATCTGCATAATGTAAAATTATAATTAATGCTGGCTGGGTGGCTGGCAGAGAACTGCAGTGGGTAAGTGTGGAAACCAACTGTCAGAGAGCTGTCATTTGCCTCTCATTTACGCTCTAAAAAGGATTGGAGCCTAGAGTCTAATTTCACATTGAGGCATCCATTTGTTTGTCTTTTTAAGGTTGTCTTGGGATAAACACAAGAGAGAATTTATGTCACCACATTTTACACATTTTAACAAAATGGATTTAAAAGACACACAGGGACAATCCCAAGTAAACAGGCTGGTTCTGGGCTTTAACTGGGACAAACAGTGACGAATCTGGTTTGATGCTCGAGAGAAAATATTCACAGATTTGAACAGTCAGCCAGGATGGCTTAGCTGGTTTTATAAGAAAGTCGTTTATATTCCCGGTAATTAATTCAGTAGTTTCATTTGAGTGTTCTAACGTGGCATAGAAGCATGTGAAAAATATAGAATAAAAATTCAAAGATGAACCCAAACTGTGCCTTCAGGACTACAGATACAATCTTGTGAGCCAGACAGAGGCAACAAGACAATAAAAGGCTCCATTTGGAAATGTTGTCTCACTTTACTATCATGCCTCTGCAACAGGACTGGTTGCCATTCTTTTGTGGTGGCCTGAGGATCTGAAAAAAGAAAAAAAGCTGCACGCATCATTAGATGACTCACATATATAGTAGATGCTTTCACTACTGCCCTGTCTGCATATTATCGCCCTCTTACATCAACATTTCTCAATGAAATGTGCACGTCATTAAATACAAAAGCATATGGGCTGGAAATGCACAGGGGACTGCGGTGCCGTACCGTACTTTACATAGACCACATTAGATCTTTAAGCCCGATGGGACCAGCTTGATGTGATTCAGTAGTAATTTCTCTTGTGCAAATCAGGCCCAGGCCAAAATTTTCTCAATCGTGTTCTTTCCCAAAGACCAAGGCAAATGTTGATTGTGTTAGCAGTTATGATAAAACAGGCACTCTTATAAGAATGTCAAGTGTTCTCCAGCTACATGCAACATAGATTACGATCCGTCTAAGTTGGCTTACAGTCAGGTTCGGATTAAAGTCTCTGTTCTCTGTTGGGTCGGACTCGGACACAATTTTGTTAGACTGTATTCATTCTAGGCCTCAAAACATCGAGTTGAGTCGGAGTCAGACAGCACTCTTGGGTTACAAGTTAGAGTCCGGGTCAAAACGTCAGGCATGTACACTGTATTTTAATTTCAAGCACAGTAACACTGGTATGATAACATTGAGACCAACTGCAGATATGACAAAGAAACAAACCTCTGTTTCATTATAGAATAGAATATTTGACATTAATAAAAATTAACATTACTTTCTATTAGCAACTCCAGCCACAAAATGGCTTATTACATAAAAATGAGGATATGAGCTTTAAATAGAGCAACACAGAAATTCAATAGTGTAGCTTGTATTTGTGGACGTATGCATGCACATTAAGTAAGACGAACGACCAAATACGCAGTCGTTAAATGAGACGAGCAATCAAACGGCCAGACTCAGGTGAGTCACACAGCATTTCAAACCACAGACTAACTTCTCTCCTGATCTACGTTCTATGTGAATTGCCAGTAATGTAATGGTACTGATTACTTTTCTACTGAAAGTCCATTTGTCAGCGTGATTGCTCTGTCTGATCTACTGTTTGACAAAGCCTGGCTCGTGAGGATGGAGAGTGCATATCAGAAATAGCCGACAATCTAACTGCGGACGCTGATGCTCGTAAAGGCGAAGTTACACGGATAAAAAGTTGAGGTGAATGAGTCGTGCTTGTCATTGAATGTCAAATGTGTCTGTCGGTAGAAGCACCACAGGGAAAAGCGCACACTGCCTGTCACAAACCAGATAGGCTTCAGTGCACAAGGGTCATTTAATGGTTCTGTCTGTGATATGACGCAGGGGGGGGAAAAAAACAGACCAGAAAGAAGTCAAATGAAATTAGCTCCTCTTCCATTTCTGGTTCAACGTGCTCTTAAAGCAGCAGACTGTAGTTTGGTGTAGTTGGTGGAATAGGGATCGAACGTCCTGCCTACTTCCTGCAACTCTGCTCCTTGTCGTGTACATGAATGCGCAGTCTCTCCTGTGCAGTACCTCTTCAACTGGAAGCGTAAAACACACACACTCCACTCACTGTTACTGCTGGCTACAGACAATTATCACTAGTGGCAGAACATAATAGGGTATCTTGGTGCCTGCTGTTGAGAACTAGAGAGCAACTCTCCAAGAACTAATGGAGATCTGAGAGGACAGATGGGAAGTGGACGCACTTCAGAGTGTTTTAAACCACTTCCTGTTTGCCTTAAGAACTACCTGCTCGCTTCTTAATCTATCAAATGCGGTGACGAGCGGACTCAAGCATACATAAGCCAAACGCAGTCAACATTAGTCAAAGCAGAGGGGAGATATAAAAATACAAAAAGCCTTAGGGAAAAACCCCAGAATAGCTAGAACTGTATGATTTCTTCAGCATGATTTCTGGTAGGTGAGTAAAGGATATTCTTTGCACAATATTATGGTGCAAATTTCCTGATAAACTGATCTAGCATGTTTTGCTACGAAGCTTATATCATAATAAAACTATCAAGATCAAACTATTATATAAAACAAGAGCATATTAAAGCCCCAGCTAAAAAGAGCAAAGGGCAAAATAACAACAGAACACAATTTGATGGAAACATCTCGTCTTTACAGCCAGAACACATCTTGTAAGCTGAGCTTTTGCTATAACAATAAACTCTATACAATATCAGACTCACTCTAGCTCTCTCTCTCTTTCTCTCTCTCTCTCTCTCTCTAGGTGGTTTTATTCTCTCCAATTCTTTTTGACCACCTCTCTGTGTACTTGCGATTCTGTTACAAATTCTAAAGTGTTGTTTTCATGTTATTTTCTTACATTTTGATGTCATCTATTCTTCACACATGGTTCCTATTGCACACCTGGCTGTTCCAAGGTTCTTTCCTTTTCTCCTTACACGTTACGGGGGATTTTTCTGGGCGCTTTTCCTAGTCTTCCTGGAGAGCTTTGGGCTGGGTCGGAAACTGTTTGTTGCTTTTGTCTGTAGAGCTCTTGTAGAGCAACATTGTAAGTAATAAAGGGTTTTATAAGTAAACATGACTTTACTTAAGCCGAGTCATATATGGTTGGTTCCCTTAAGTTCTTATGTGGAAAAAGCAGCAATAAAGAAAGGGGCGAGTATGGAGATGAAAGAGAAATATGGCACTGGAAATCCTCTCCAGATGCTCGGTATGGAAGCGAGTAAGTGCAGGGTTGTGTTTGTGGGGCTGGACAAAGACCAACCGCTCAGAAAGAATAACATTTATATGGCTTTCATGTGAAGAGCACTTTGAATTGCCTTTGTGTCTGAATGATTCTACATATTGTAAATAAAATTGCCTTGTACTTAAAATGCAGGAGCAAGAGCTACCGGGCCATCGACAAGGCCAAGATATAGGAGAGGAAAGTGGTTACCTACAGAAATAATGTTCCCCTGAACAGAACAGAGTGGGCAAACTACACGAACACTTCAAAAGATCATCAAACTACTCGGGAAAACCTCCTGCTCAATTTCTTCTCTTCTTACACCACCCCAAAATTTTGCAAATCTGTCTGACTTCGGTGCAATTTCCCAGAATGGCAGCCATTGGGCCTCCTCTGCACCCCAGCTGTCGATATCATTACCCCTCCATGATTATCTTCCCCACAGCAGGGATGAGGGCAGTTTTCTCACGCTGCACTATTAATCTCACGACAGAGCAACTCTCCAAAGCCATGAGCTGTGGCACTTCGATCAACTAAGAAAAAAAAAAGAAGAAAATTCAGTGCCACTGATGACATTCAGCAACAGCAGCGCCCCAAGGCCACTCGGGCTTTTACTGCAAAACCATATGGCGGGGAATATTTAGTCCTTGAGCAACAGCAATGAAGAAGCTGAGTTGGTGAGGTAATGTAATATTGCTAGGACAGCTGCCATTTACTCAAGATTAAACAGCTTGACCATGTTAGACGAAATTAAAGCACTAAGTAATTCTTTGGAGCTTAATCAAATCACTTACCTGCTCCAATCGAAAATGATGCAGCTGGGATGGCGGTTCATTAAAATGGGCTATTCTGTTAAGTTGAAATAGCTGCATTGGGCTGTTTATGTGATTGGTAAAGACTTGGTTTTAAAGGACTGCTGTGCCTTTGGCCAACCGTAATGACATTAAGACGCTGGCTCTACGCGTCCTTGCAGAGGTCTTGCACTAGACCCCTGCAAGCACAAGTGCACTGAATGCTAACAGGGAGCCTAAGGGACACATGTAAAATTGCGTTTACAGCTTGAAAGCATTTCCCTTATTTCCATTCAAAGCATTTCAGGGGCCTGCCACTGCCATGGGACATGAATGATTATCTCGCCACGATGGTAACGTTTAAATGAAAGCTGCTGTTATGATTAAAATGTAGCACTCTGGATGGTGATCTCAACATCAACGTGGTGCCAGGATCAAACTGTTGGCCTGATTAGAACAGTCAAAAAGGTTACAGACAGGATAGCAGCTTGCTAATGGAGCTTGTAATGAGTCAGATGTGACTTAGGGCAACGTGGCAGCAATTGCAGTATCACTAACGCTGGGAAAATGCAATGCCCCCCAGCTGCCATGAAGATCTGTGCCTACTGCAGCACGAAGGTGATTAACTGAGCAGTGGTGGCGCACAGGTACATAAATACACAGACACACAAACCCACACACTTGGCTCTCATGCGTTATTAGATTCATAAAGCACAGGGCCATCCATCCTCTTGTTCCCTCTGCATTCTTCTGCCAAAGCCAAACTATTACAGATGTAGGGTTGCATTCATCAAGGGATGAATACAGACATAAAGAGAGATGAAGACACACAGACTGAGGGACAGTAGGTGAATAGGAGAGCACGGCCAGGTAGGGAAGCAGAGCACGTTAATGTGACATGCCAAAGACGAAGATACACGCACACGTAAATATATTAACATACATACACACAAATAAATAGATGACTATATTTCAAAACATACACATAATCTGTGCAAATATCCAAAACTGTAAACACTGTGGACATATATGGGCGTATAGAGTCAGACCAGATGTAAAAGTCCTTTACCGCTGCCCCTCTCCCCTGCAGATCAAAATAACCCTGCCACGTGCAGCTGTTGAGTAGTGGCTGAGTTTCCTATGCATCTTCAAACAGATTATGAAAGCCTTCTCATGTCAGTGTCAAGTAGACAAAGTCCGCACCAGCTTCCCATTGACAACTCTGTAGGTCTGTGTGGGTGCAGTAGCGAGCTACGGTACATTCACTCCCAAGAAGCTGCAGAGGGGAAATAGACTGTCAGTTTCCTATAAATTCTTCTATCAGTGCTGGAGCTGTACCTTTTAATTAGACTCTTCTTTTTAAGTAGAGAAATTGCCAGGCAGGATGAATGAAGTAGAGATTTTTCCATCTTGTATGAATCATCAGCCTTTCACTGAAAGACTGTTTGATTAGTAGTCTGGTTTGCAGCAGATCTAGTGCAGAGAATGAGGTGAATGGTGGGCCACCACACTGCTGGTAAGTGACAAGCAATTTATTTTGCTGTTATATAAGAACTTATGGAGATGACATGCCACCTGGAACCACTTATGGGCCACCCATCTTTTAAGCAGAGATCCTCACGGTATATGTGCAAACATATTGCATAGACACGCCCAGGTGCATCCACACACACACATCAATACTTTCAATTACACCCCCCATTGATTTAAATGAATTACATCTGCCTGCTACTACTGCCACTACTCTAAAGTGCTTCTCACTCACCACCTACATAATTAATGAACAGGGGACACTCTGCAAGGACCGGCACTAAACATGCTTGTCACCGTGGCAGAGAATTCCGTTTCCATATTTGGATGCTGCACGTCCTTCATGTCAGAGACGGAAGAGTGGAATGGACAAATCCATCACAAGTCGCACATAAGCAGCTGTCTATCACTGAGGAAGGTGTAGTTGACAAGTGTGGCAACAATCGGCAAGGAAAAAGTTTGAGCCACAAGGGTGAGCAGCAAATCAGGTTTATTTGTACCCCAGTATCGCTTACAGAGTTTCAAAGGGCCACGCTACAGTCAGTTCCTGACCCAGCACAAACTCTCTAGGGAGACAAGAAAAGACTCCCAAATAAAACCTTAACCTGTAAAGAAATAAAGGAAGAAGCCGTGGGAAAGGAAAATCAAAGAGAGCGCCCCGCTCCTCGAACAGCTAGGTGTGCAATTGGAAGAACAAATTTCACGCATGAGATGTAACAATATCAAAATATAACAAGAATCCTTGGGAGCTGATTTAGTAAGAGAATCTCAAGTCCACAGAGGTGCGGTCAAAATGAAATAAAGAAGAAGAGTGGGACGAGATGGGAAGGAGGGAATAATAGGAGAGAGAGAGAATAAATACAATACAACTAAACACGGCTAAATAAAAGCAGCAACGTCTCCTTTCAACTTCTGAAGCACTGCAATTAATACGGTCCCCTATTTTTAGCATTCCTGCGATGATGATGTCTGACTGTTTGAGTGCTGGCAGCTAGCACTTTGTCGCTCACGGTGTGTGTTGGAGTGCTGTGTGTTTGCAGTGGATTCGTCAGCAGTGCTGAAGCAGGTATTCCATTGTGTACAACTTCCCTTCCTTTTCGTGCCACTCAGTCATAGAAATCTGCTGGAGCTGAGACATCAATACTTGCAACTACGCTGGCTGCATCTTAAAAAACACAATGTGTCAGTCTAAAACCGATATGAATTTTACACAAACAAGCAGTTAAGAGGCTCCGGGGAGCTGAGAATCTGCTGTTCAAGGCTGTGTTCACAGCAGTGTATTATGTAATAGATTTGCACAGGTCATTGTGCGGCACGTCGATTCTGACAAAACATACAAATCATACGGTTTCTTTTCCTGGAGAACAAAAGCTCCTCTCACATTCAAAATTTCAATATCTGGGCTTGAGCTCTGTCAGACACTGATGCTCATCCACCCACTACAGTCAGTATGTACATTTGACAACAGCAGGAGTCGGGTGAGAGTCGATCAGATAAGAAGTTAACCTTATCATAAAACGACAATATTCTGCCCGAAATTACTCTTATTATAGCTCCCTATTCTAGAATTAAAATGTATGCAGGAGCAACAACCATTGAAAAGTGCTGTTGAATGAATGCTTTTGTTTATAGGAACAAGATATTATATATTTACGTTTATTGTGGAATTTGCAATTCCATAATAAGATGCAATGTTGCTGGTCATGTCAAACAAATAAAAATCAGGCATGTCTGCAGCAAAACTACTTAAACACACACCCATTTTTCATTACTGCATACATCATCTCATTGCACATCCCACCGTCTGTCTAGGATGATAAAGTATACTCTTTTATTCCTACACTTAGTATTTTTAGTCCAGTGTGTGCATGGAGCTTAATTAAAGAGAGAGACGATGGGGAATTACCTTCTTCAAAGCTGACATTCTAGGTGGATCCTCCTCCTGCAAAGCCCGTTCACATGCTGAGGTCCCAAGCCAAGTTTGATGGGTGCGCAAATCCTAAACTCAGCCCAGTGCTGATGCTGAGCCATGAGGTGCCTGTTCAGTATTCTCATCTCGCTTCCACCCGATCCTACAGATGTACCAATCTGCGCATGTCTGAAACTAGCGTCGTTACCCACTTCAACCACACGGGGAGCTCTTGTCCGATGCAAGACAGTGGTTTTCTCGGACAGAGAACCTAACTCCAAACCCCATCGCAATAAACGAGTTAATTTGGTTTTCATTGTATTGGGGGAGGATTTCGCGGTGTTGTTATTTAGCAAGAATAATTCCAAATTACCAGAAATCATATATCAATTCGGCCCATGTCAGTAACACAGACATTGTTAAATAAAACATATTATAATATTTATTGTATAAAATGTATCAAACTCCTGTGTTCCAGCAATGTCAAATTCTTCTCTGTTGACATAACAAAAAGGAATAGACATCGTCGGACGATTTTATATTTAAAAAAATATTCGACTAATTCAACTAACGTCTTATATTTCACTTTATGTTCTGACTATATTCATCTACGACTATGGCCACTTAAATTGCCAATATTCTGAATGGAGTTTGGCGTCAAGGACCGAACGTCAAGCATACTGTGAGGCGGATATGACAGACAGGTCGCGGCTGAAAGAGGGACATTGCGACTTAGTTTTGAATCATACATTTACGTTTTTGATACATGTAATGTTTGTGTTAATAGTTTAAAAACACGTGGCGTTTATGCTAAAGCTAGCATGTTGCCTAGTTCGCTATTCCAGCTAGCCTCATAGCTCAGCAGCTAGCTACTTTTTCATGTCGGTGTGATAGTTTACTTCCTGGCTTCACTCAGCTACAAATGTCGATATGACACAAAGGAGAGATGGTGAGTCCGTTTCACGTCGAAACTTTCGGTCTACTGGAGGGGAACACCGTAGTATACTAAACAGCTAACCATCATAGCTAGCTAACTGACTTGGACGCGCTTTGTCCAGTCTCGCGTAACTTTACTCCGCATTGTAAACAAATGCACGTGTGCCACTGTCAGAACGATAAATAACTAACATTTGTCTTCCGGCCTGTGAAAATAGTCGTTATAAACAGGCTGCGTCTACGTGATCAACAAGTCGCAAATACTTGGTTCACTTAGTCCGTGTCAGCATTTTTGTGAAGCACACAATTTTAAAATATTGCATTTTGTCACATGTGCCTTTTTTTTTCCACAGTTTTTCAATCAAAAGTGCTCCGGAAGCTCTACCCTGCGGCGACCAAACTGGAGAAGGAACCCAGCCCACCAAGTGTTGTCGTCAAAGAATCCATTGAGGAGAGGAAAAACGTTCAAGAGAACAACATTCCCAGCTGTAAGGTCACACTCATATTAACATTAAACCCACTGACGCGTAAGCTTTGTGCAGTTTAAGTTTATAAATTGTAAATGTTATTGTATTTCATAGCTCACCTTTCACATTCAGAGATCTATAGTACAGTCACAATTCTGGTATTTGAACTCTTTCACTGCTCAGATTGGGCTGCATTACTCATTTATTTACGGTCTCTGACTCAGGTGATGGGGGAATGCCACAAAGTGCAACTAGTCTGTGCAGGCGAGTGTACACGGTCCTGCCACCGCCTTCAGATTACAAGATGAGTTTGGAGACTCTCCCCCTGCCAGAAAACATGAACGCTGCTGAGGAGCCAGCTGGTAAAACACTCATAATGTTACTCATTGACTTACTATGTGCATCAGAAAGCTGGGAGAAATTTCAGTCCTGGGGTTTTTCCAGATCGATAAGACAATAATAGTGTTCCTGACCCGAAGAGACATTGAATGCAGCGTGAGATGCATTTCAAGCCTGCCTGACTCAATTTGTCACGGTGAAGTGACAATTAAATGTATTACGTGACATAAATACATACGAAGTTATCTGCTTAAGCTTACCCCGAACGCTGCTGATTCTGAGGTCGAGATTGTGACCCAATATGAGCTGATGTAGGCCTGTTGTTTGATTCTGGATGAGTCAAGCGATCAGCAGTTAACCGATGCATCATCTCAATGCCATTTCTCTGCAATGGACTCCATTCTTGATTTCCCATTCCTCATGAACTGGCTGATTGATCAGCCGGGCTCCTGGCTCATTACACATCTCTCTGTGCTCGTCATCTTAATGAAGACCTCCATCCGCCTGAGAGGCATGCGTTTGACCTCAGCGAAATGGGAAATGATTGCTGCAGTACCTAAGAGAAAGCACAATGTGGTTCACTTGAATTCATGACGCACCTTGCTCTAATAATGCCTTAATTTGAACACAGAGTGTGCTTGTGAAACGGAACTTAGACATTTCTTGATAAAAGCCTATTATTTTTTGGAAATAGTAAAGAACTATTCGTTATGCTTAATGATTAATGTGATAAAACTCACAGAGATGCCATCAGACATGACCATGAGGCAAGGATGCACAAAACTTAAGAATATATTGTGCTAAAACAGAAAACAAAAGGATAACAGCCTCTCAGTTTCACCTTCAGCAGGTAGCCCTGTGGTCTCTGTGACAGAAACCTAAATAGATTCCTGCCTGATTGGTTTACGAGCTGCAGATGTGACAGTTAGACACAATTGTGTCCATTAAGCTGCTGCATCATGTGTCCCAGGCACACACACAAACAAACTACCAATGCCACTGTCACTCACCTGAACCCAAAGTCTTGGACGTTTAAAAATAAATCAGCTGAAAACATCAACCACATTTGTGTGCTTGTTCGGTTGTATGTTTCGCTTCCTTCCAGGAGACTTCTGGAAAACAGATGCTGCGATCCATCATTATGCTCTGATTCTCTCAGTATCTGCTGCATGATGCAGTGGGGTTCCGAGGGAAAACAAATTTCCTGGATTGATAAGGAGCTGCTGGCTCTGTTAAGATGATGGACATGATATTTAATTTCCATTTTGAGTTTTGTTTAAATTAATTGATAACTACTGAGAGACAAATGTGGCTATTAAGGAGAGCGTTGAAGCTTAAAGGAGTCCCCTCCTCTTTGCTGAGCAGTAAACACACATGGATTGCTCTGCTCCATTTTAATCAGCTCCAAAATGTGACAATGGATCACCAGGTTTTACATTTTGCATATTGGTAAAAGCTCTGGGAAAGTGTGTCCACTCACACGAGAAACAGCCCAGAGGAGCAAAGATGGTCGCAAGCATTTTCATAAAATGAAGAAAACGACAGCTTGCTGACGCTCATTTATACATATGGTCCACAAATTATTATTTTAATCTCCAGGACAATCCCTGTGAGAGGAAAATGAGCTGTGGCTCCTCCCAAATAGCTTTTCAGTGATGTAGTTATTGTTGCTCTGCCACTTTCTCAGCTGCTCTGGCTTGTGGCTGCAGGCCAGTACAATGCTTCCTACTGTGACCGTGTCACTTAAAATTGGATGGGACCTGGACCCTGACTGCTGAAGGCCTATCGAGGGGAGGTGCGAGGGACCTGCTCAGCTAACGGGATTTCTATTTCTGCATAGCTTCGCATTTAGACTAGAAATAATACTTGATACAATAATATGTGCTTATTGTTCTTTGAAACGTATGAGCCGCAAAATCAAACCAGATTTCACTGTCATTAAACAGCATCATTATGTACCGAGTGACTGTAATTCTGCTTAGGATGAGAGCTGCACATGATAACATTTATACACTGCTTAGGATAATACAAAAGACACACACCACTAAATTAATCAAGAGTTTACTGTATTATTGCCCACAGAGGAGAGCAGTGACTCAGAAAACAAGGTTGAAGCGGAACAACAGAAAAGAAGGAGAACGAGAAGGAAGAGAAAAGTAACCACTCCCGACGCCTCAGTCAAAGATGTATCGGCTCCTGTGAGTAGTTCTGACACGGGTCAGGGTCGGATCTCTGCAGACCACGAGGGAAGAGAACACCTCAGCAGGAACAAGAAGAGGAAGCTGAAGAAGAAACGACACAAGGAGAAGCTGCATTCAATGGGCCTAGTGCCCCGGGCGTCTGCCTTGGAGTTTACCTACCAGAGAGATGGTGATGAAGAGGAGGAGGGGGAGGAGGATGACGAGATGAGAGCTGTTGAAGTGTCAGACTTCCTCAACACAACCATGGAACTCTATCTGTCTGATTGTGAGTACTGAGTAAAGTTTATGCTCTTGTACCATGCGGTGCTATCACGTTCCTACCATGGAACTCGTGTTTTAATATAGCTGCTGTAACGTATGGATAATATATAATCCTGCTGCTAAGGTACGATGGTGATGATCCTGCTCATCTTTACTTAAGATTTACGTCCATATAAAAAAACCCTTAAAAAGGCACCGGAAGCTAAAATTACATTTTGGACAAGTAGACGTTTATTCTAAAAGAGCAATGTGACAATAGCAGAGGAGAGTGAATAATGAGGAGAGTTTTGTTGATAGATTTCTAATACAGGATTCAATTGATGGATGTGGATCTTTGACTGACAGCTCTCCCTTTTCTCCTGTCCTCCCCCAGCATCGCTGAATGTTGACAAGCTTCCTCCCCTGTCTGTAGCAGTGGAGGACCTTCTGAACAAGCCAACCTCTGTGCTAAAGAAGCTCTACAGTCTCAAGGCCTTAGTCCAACAAAAAGAGCCAAACAAACTGTCCAGAGCTCTTGAGGAGTTCCACAGCTCCTCCTCCATGTCTCCAGGTCAGGAACACTCATCTATCACACTCATATAGCAGTCAAACCGTTTCAAATTAATTCCCAAGAGGACAGCAGCACCTGACCCTTGATATCTTTATGACCCCAAAACAACCCCGAATGGAAAAGTGTAACAAATCATGTTTGCGCTTTGCAGTGGTGTAAAGTTACAAAGTAAAAATACTTGACAGTATTAGTAAGAAAGTTTCAGGAGACTTTGTATTTGTAATCATTTGTTTTTGCAAATGAATACTTGTACTATGATGATGTTTTCCAATTCTTTTACTTTACTTTCAACACTTAAGTTGTGTGTTATTATCCAAAAAATACTTTTGATTATTAAGCCACATCAGCAACTAAATTAGTTTTACTGCAGTATGTTGTCCCACGTGTCAGTTGTACTCAGAAGTAAGCCATTTTTAAATGAGACATTTGTACTTTTACTCAAGTGTAACTTTGGTAATGGAAAACGAAACGACTCCTGGTCCACGCTGGTCTCCTCTCGTTGGGATCTGCTCCGAGCGTTTCATAGACCTGTCCCTGGCAGGTTAACACTTGCCTCTGTCTGTCCATGCTTGCCTATTGTTCTGTGCACCATAATGATCATTGTTGTTTACCTGAGTCTACCTGCCCTCACTTGCCTTCGTAGGTCTCCACGTGTACATACCTGCCCTTAATTTGCAGTACCTGAGCTGGTCTTGTCCATGTAGTGTCTCACACACAGGTGACCTCCACTTTGAGCTTACCAACAAGCCTCAACTTGCCTTACCTCTATTAACATCCAAAAAGTAGCATGTGTCCCTAGACAGCATATCACCTGTTTGTGCATGTGTGTGTTTGTGTGCACTCTCACATTTACTTGGCTATTTGGCTATTAATAGGCTCAGCAGGGAATTTGCGGCTGTCTGAGTGTGTGCATGTGTGTGTGTGTGAGAGAGAGAGAGAGAATGAAAGAAAAAGAAAGAGAGAGGAAAACACAGCAGGACAGAAAGTGGCCAGCCAGGGCA
Source organism: Brotula barbata (assembly GCA_900303265.1). Classification (NCBI taxonomy): domain Eukaryota; kingdom Metazoa; phylum Chordata; class Actinopteri; order Ophidiiformes; family Ophidiidae; genus Brotula; species Brotula barbata. The sequence continues at coordinate 5,143 of OMNV01009682.1, read as the reverse complement.
TTCAGGACAGTGACGTACGTACGTGTCTGTCCCCGTCACACGACAATTGTGTGATAACAATGTTTCCTATGTTGGGAACAGCCCACAATAGATCCTGTCTTTATTTCTGCCCGTCTCCCCCATGCATCTGCACCACAGCTGCTTAAAAGGTTTGCTAACCCCCCCCACCTATCTCATATTCTATGAGTCATCCTCTTTACTTTCACTTTGCTGTCCTTAAACGCAACTCCAATTTCAGATCGTATCAGAGAAGCGAGAAGCAGAATTCCATCTCAATAAAAAACATTATCTATTGTTATTCATTTTACGATCATTTTTATTAAAAATGGATTTTAAGTTAATCAGAGGTCAAATAAATAATGTGATACTTTTGCTTTTTGTGAGTTTTATGGTTTCACTTGATCCGCTATGGAGGAGTTAATCAGTGCGCCCGTCGAGAGGCCCTGTTTTCAAAGTCCTCCAAGTCTTTTTCACGCTTCGCCAACCCACTCTGTCCACCACCGTTACACTAGAAATCAATTGACTTTGCTCCAAAACAGATTTCCTTTGAGCATATTTTATTGCATGACTCTGGTGTTCTCCTGGTCTGGCTGCTGTTCATCTGATGTTCTGCTTAAGTCCAGCAAAAAGCTCTCTTCATCCATAATTAAGTAATAATTTGTCCCGGCGAAAGACAGATGACATTTGGATTGGAGCGTCGTTTTGTAGATTCTTTATTTTAGCGTTTGCTGCTTCAACTGAAATATTCCTTTCTGTCTGTTTTGCAGAAGAAACCACTGCTGTTGTTTCACTCTTCCAGTACTGGATCACAGACATTCTCCCCATGCAGGCAGTCATGAAAACTTCAACAACACACCCATGGTCGTCATCATAAAAGATTATTTCACCCATGCGTCATCCATTTTGGCAGGAATACTGTCTTGTGGATGTTTCATATTCCAAAACTGTTATGTAATGTGCTGTGCACCGCCATGTAAAAGGTTTTCTCATGAATAAATATTTTTGATTTTTGAGACTTTTGTCCAATCCGTGGTCGTTACTCATTACAAGACAAAACAAAGGCAGCTAATGGAAAGCTGGTGAAGTCCTTCCACCCACGACGCCGTGATGTTGTTGTTATTGACCAACTTGTTTCTCGTTTTCCATTTTTAATTGAAAACAACACGAAACTCCATCTGAAATGTCATGAATGTCAGCTTTGCTGGAGCTCCCATCTTGTCTGCAGATGTTATGACCCAGGCCCCTAAATTACACAAACAAAACAGAAATCCATTCTTGACCAAGCTACTCTCTGACACTGTTTTTCAAATGTTCATCAAACCGCACTTAGAGAGCTCATCAATCACTCTTACAACACGGATGCTGTCCTTGGCTGTTATATTATGGGGTTGGTTGATATAAAAACAATAATGACAGCAGTCCCTCTATATATTTGTTGCCTTCATACTCATCAGTGTTCAACTCATGAACCTTGGAAGCGAACGCTGCCCAGAGGGCCAACAGCTTAGCCGTCAACATCCCCGTTCCCGTCTGTAGCTCAGGTCATCTATTCTAGTCCACGTACCCGTAGCTTGTTGCCACGGGACATATCCAGGAAATGGAAGAATTCCTCTTCTGTCTGTTTGGGCAGACATGTACTGAACCTCACCGGGTGGAGGAGGACCTAACCATGTCCAACGTGGTGAGATGAAGTTCTTGTCCCTGTGGTTGTCAGGGAGCTGTCAGGTTTCTTTCCGTTCCACAGTGGTCAGTGGTCTCTAATGAGTGTCGTCTTCCATCGAATCTATCCTTACACTTTAATGCTATATTTAGCCTGATTCCTTGGTGGCTGTGTGAAAGCTGTAATCCCCTTAGACGATCCACCTGCAGACGGAATGTTACGTAAAGACGTAAGATGGAGGCACATTTATAAGAGCTGACGCCTCCGTTCCTGCATCGCACATCCGAGCACAGGTCCACGCACACCGCAGGACGGACCCTCTCCCTGCGTAGAGGAGCTCCTGAGATCCAGGACCTACCCAAACATCCAGACGTCCCTGTCCTGGGACACGCTCGTGTTTTTCACAGGTTCCTCCAGGTGAGTGTCGTTTCACAGGTAACACAGACGCCTTTTCTTCTTTTGTGGAATCGTCTCATATGTTTGTTTATACTTTTTCATAGAATATTTCCCCCCTCCTGCTGTCTGCACATCCGAGTATCCGGGTTGTGCAGTGCGGCGTCATTAGAAAGGGCTCGTCTGCGATCTCTCTCTCTCTGTCTGTTGGTCCCCAGGGAGTACGTGGGAGGTGAAATAAGTTGACAGTTGTGAACGCAGCACATTGATGGAGTGAAGTGTTTGTGTTTTACGGGCACGCAGAGCTTCACAGACAGAGGCTCTGCAATCACCGAACGTTTGTTTCACCGAAGGCCAGGTCATTCGTCCCGCCGCGTCCATTCAGCTCGGACAAGATGATGACATTTATCGTATTAAATACCGTGTACGCCATTCAAAAATGTAACGTCCTCCCGAGCTTTCTGTAATCGTACGACGCCTTTTGTTGGCTGGCACACATCGGTCACTCATTGTTTATGGTGTTTACCACAGACAATGGAGAAATCCCAGCATGCGACGGTCCATTGCGCTGTGAATGGAAATGGAAATGGAAATTGGATGAATGAGCGACAGGAATGGCTTCTTAACGGCCTGTGACACAGCTCCATTAGAAACTATGAAGTTTCTATTGTTTGCTCCTCCGTGCTCTTTATACTGTTGAGGGCCCACAGAGGAAATTGCCCGTGGCGCAAAATGGACGAGCGCTTTGTTTGTCAAAGAGACAGATTGTGATTGGTTAAATGAGAGAAGATGGGTTTTTAATCTCTTGGGGTCTTGGTTAGACGCTCGGATGGGGTGGGAGGTCTGATTGTTGCACATTACGGCTCAATCGCTTGATGCAGTTGAGTTGTTTGGGCAACTGTGCGGAGCCGTTCACCCACCTGCGCTGCGCTTCTGACGCTTGAAATGGATCCTGATCCGCACGTTTCCTGATCCACAAATCAAAACAGGAAGTGTTGTTTGTATAATAATCTATAATATAATAACATCCCTGTTATCACGTTTCATTCTTTTCCCTTTTTTTTTTTTAGATCCAGGTATACCAGAATGTGCGTGTGAAGCCTGCAGCTATGAAGTCCTCGCCCGGTCTGGCGGTGTTGCTGGGGGCTCTGGGGATGGGGATTTGTGGGTACAGCTGGCCCTCCACCACCGGCCCCCCCACCCACATGCTGCAATGGCCTGGCAGCGCTGTGGGCACGGCCGCTCGTAGGGACCTCCTTCCTGGAATCACATCTCCAGGCTCGTGGCTGCCAGGAGGTCCGGCCTCCCTCCTTTGTCGCTCCCAAGGTTTCCTAAAATAATCTGTGGTGCCAGTTTGGGTTTAGAACATCTTCATAGGCTGAACTGCAGCATATTTCCAGATATAAGATTGAGGTGATGATGGTAGCTACATTCTAAAATGATACCAGTCCACCAAATAATTGAGTGAGAACTTTATAGACGCTGGAGTTTCCCAAATTTGGCTCCTGAACGTTCAAGCATTTTTCATTTTTTGCCTTTTTTGAGGCCTGTCATAAAACCGCACCGGTGCTTGGCTCTGCCCCTCTCTCTACAGATGGTTGGCAGCCATCTCAGGTCTGCCCTCCCCCCTGCCAACCCCAAGGCAGACAGCCACGTGTAAGTGCTTGAGCATCCCATCGCTGTCTCACAACTCCGATTGATTTCCACAGAGGAGGACCAGGTGCCATCCATCAACACTTTGACGTTTTCTGGCACGGGCGGGCATCAGCTGTCAGCCGGACACGGAGGTGGAAGACACGGTTTGGCTCTGTGGCTGATTTAGTTTGGTCTCTTCCCCTTTTTCATAAGAGATGAATTTTTGATGGATTTGGTGAGACGGATGGAGACGTGGGAGCGACGCGGGGCAGTTTTGTCTCTGAGTGATGAGAGGAAAGGTATTTTTAGGTGACATGAAGAAGGGGGTTGGCCCGCGGTCCCCCCTTCATGACTCAGAGGCACCCTGGGGACCCTGTGTGGGGCGAGGCACCGACAGCACTTGAGGTCATCGTCACTGACCGCCTGCAATATCTCCACAGACCACCAGTTGAAAACCCCTACAGTGCAGCGCGTCTTGTGTGTCCTTCTAGCAGACGGCACACTCACTCAGGTGAACAACGCTCAGATTAACACACACTCCCGGATTAGCAATCCTAATATACCCGATAGCGGCGGACATGGACGACTGGTAATTCCTTCGGGATAAGCAAATGTGTTTAAGGGATTACATCGATGGGGGAATGAATCCTCTGGCAAACACACTCATGGAGCTAATCTGGTATTAGAGATAAAGAGTTTTGGCACACGGGCTGTTCTAACTTTGTAGCATTTACTCTGTAGCGTCCACCAGTTCTCCCTCTCGTAGATTCATACCACGCGGACCTGCTGCGTACCAGCGTTTACTATTCGACGGGCCCTCCAGATGGCGGAGGGCCGCGCTGTCACTGACTGATACCATCGCGATACAAAAAGACTCGGCCGCGCTCAGGGCACGGGATGAGGTGGTGTGTAGAAGTTTTGATGACTGAGGACGGTGAGGTGTTTTATCACCTTAAGGTCAGCCAGACCCTGTAATCCATTTTCTCGTTGCTGAAGAGTCATCCGTGCCCGTCTGCCAAATTGGACGGCAGCTAGCCGCGGCAGATTGGGAGATTTTAGTGCCCCGGTTGTGGCCCTCCAGAACAGGAGCGCCGTAGGTCACCGACAAAATGTTCATAATCTACTCCGAGTAGGTGCTAATGGTTCCAACTGGCATCCGACATCAAACGATCGGTCACCTCACTCTGGATGTGGACAGACAACCCACAAACAATTTCATAATGGGGCCGTGATGAACTGAAAGCAGCAGCACAGACTTCAAAAAGAGGAACAGACGGAGCGCCGTGACTTGTTAAAGACGTTCCTTTTTGGACGGTCGCGTCGAGATGAAACACGTATGAGTCGCCGCGATCTTCGCTCGTGCCCGTTCAGTCCACGGCGGACGGCGTTTGTCGCTTGCGGCGCTAAACTCCATCGGCCTGGTCTGAAATCTGAGTACGTGCTGCTGGTTTTGTC